>OVAN01000416.1:0-61751 GCA_900406275.1 Anastatica hierochuntica
TAAACTGAAGTTTATACTCTTTAGTGTTTTTAAAAAATTTATAACCACATTATACATATATATTAATGTATTCTAAACTTTTTTTCATGGTACATGAGCATCGTTTCTATTTTTTAACAATTAATACATAAAAACTTCACATACGGCCTAAATAAGTGGACTAATCGCTATAAAATCTCTATTATCTTAAGAAACGGAGACAACAAAGTTTCCAGACCCCATTGACCATCATCCTATGCCACTGAACGATGCAACTAAGCATTAAAACAAGATTGTCATTTTTTTGAATTTTTCTCAAAATCAGTGAGTTAACCCCTACGAAAATATCGAGTTTTTCGGTAAATGCTCTATAAATTGAAGTTTATACTCTTTAGTGTTTTTTAAAAACTTCTCATCACATTCTACATATATATTAATGTATTCTAAACTTTCTTTCATGGTAAATATGCATCGATTCTTTTTTTTAATAATTAATTTATTAAAATTTCATATAGGTCCTAAATAAGTGGATTAACCACTAATAAATCTCTATTATCAAAAGAAATGGAGACAACAAAGGTTCTAAACCTCTTTGTCCATCATCCTACATAAGTGAACGATGCAACTATGCACTAAAAGAATATTTTCATTTTTTTTTAATTTTTCTCAAAATCGGTGGGTTAACCCCTACGAAAATATAGAGTTTTTTAGTAAATGCTCTATATACTGAAGTTTATACTTTTTAGTGTTGTTTAAAAATTTCTAACCATATTATACATTTATAGTAATGTATGCTAAACTATCTTTCATGGTAAATGGGCATCAATTCTTTTTGAACAATTTATTTATTAAAACGTCATATACGGCCTAAATAAGTACATTAACCGTTAATAAGTCTCTGTTATCTAAAGAAACGGAGACAACAAAGGTTCCAAACCTCTTTGACCATCATCCTATATAAGTAAACGATGTAACTTTGCATTAAAACAAGATTTTCAATTTCTTGAATTTTTCTCAAAAGCGGTGGGTTAACCCCTTCGAAAATATAGAGTTTTTTTTGGTAAATGCTCTATATACTGAAGTTTATACTCCTTATTGTTTTTTAATAATTTCTAACCACATTATACATTTATATTAATGTATGCTAAACTATCTTTCATGGTAAATAGGCATCGTTTCTTTTTTTAATAAGATATATATGTTGCATCACTAAGTTTAGTCTCTTTAATGTTGTGTAGAAAATACCTAACCACATTCTAAATCTATAATATAAAAGATGGCAAACTCTCTCCAATTTGCGCTACATCATCAATTTCGATTGATTTGAAGATGACAAGTGTCATTATTTAATTTAAAACTATTGAAATTAATTGTTTTATTAATATAATATATTAAATCAATATCTAACATGAGAACACGAAAAGTCATTTTATTTATTTTTAAAATTTTATGTTTCTAATCAAAAAATACTAAAAGTTATTCTCTAAGAAATCAAATAAATTTAAAAAAGAAAACACAAATGTTGAGTTTAAATTATATTTTTTTAACAAACCTGTTAATTATAATATTTGGTTTTACCTTTTCAGTTTAGCTATTGTATTTGAATAAAAATATGTGTATCGGTTTTTTGAAATTTGTTTGAAATGAACATCTTGTTCGATGATCACGATGAAATAAATAAAATAAAATAGATTAACTAATTCGCTAAAGTTTTCAAGTTAATTTTGGATATAATTTTTAATTTTTTTGGCTAATTAAAACTTCATATTTTATGCATAGTTTTGTTATACGAAAAAAGTAAGTGATTCAAATAATCCAAAAAAACTTAAAAACTAGTTGATGATAATCTTGAATGATGGACATAATTTAGAAAAAAAAATGAGATACTAATAATCGTTAAAAGAATATATTACATGAAGAGGTTAAAGAGCATATAAGTTAGACAAAATCTTGAAAATTCATATTCCCACTAAAAACTAATACTAAAACACAAATATTTTTAAAAATAATGATGACTAAGTTTAAAAACAAATCTCGCGCGGTTATTCGTCTAGTTTATATAATTTAACGGGATAAGAGGATAAAATTAGGTAGGTGGTACAAAGCACTTAGTAACCATTGGTGGTTTTGACACTAATAGAGCATTTGATTCGATTTACTCTTAGTCTTCCATTACACATATTTCTATTTTAATTCATGTGGTGTGCACCTATGCGTACGAGCGTGTATCTCTATATAATATAATATATATCGTAAGAGATTCAAGAAATAGAACTATAAAAAGATATTTTAAAAATAAACTTACTCTATCATTATTTAAAATGTCATTGCATCTAAAATATGATATTTAATTTATTAGAGTATTCTATTATTGTTTATCTCAATATATATAGTTAAATTTGTTTTAAGAAAATAAGATATTTAATTAATAATGAAAATCAATATTTTCTCAAAAATTAAAATATATTTTGTTTTCAAATTTAAAATAAAACTATTACCATATTAATATTTTCAAGATAAAATTGGTGACATAAATACAAAAAAATCATAAAATGATATATTTAAAATAACGTATAAAATTTATAAAAATAATTTATATATACTACAAAAATTTAAGTTTAGTCATCTGATATTTTTTAAAAAATATCTCACCGGATTTGTTTCACGATATTATAAGTATCGGGTATTATCCGAACCAAATCCGTACCCGAACCTGTACGAGTATCCTAAAGACCCGAAAATCTCAAACCTAACTCAAATCCGAAATTCGAAACAACTGAAAAATCTAAAAATTTAGAACCAAACCCGAACCCGAAACTCGAAATAATTGAAATCCGAACCCGATATTTGAAAAATCTAAACATAATCCATCATAAGTAGAAAACGTAAAAATTAAAAAAACATCCGCGCAATCACGCCGATCAAGCTATGGCTATATTTAAAACAAGTATAGAACTGAAAAAGTCAGTAATGGATTAATCCTTGTTTTGATGTTTTGAAAATCTTTAGTTCATATTGGTTGCTTTAAAAAATCATGGATTAGCTAGGATTTAAGAGAGTGATGTGTAAGAGGAGTGAAGAGAAACATGTAATAATATGGTTTGTGGAGAAATGTTAGATTGGGTTTCAATATCAAAATTTCAGCTCGATTTAATGGTGGTAAGTTTGTCAACCAATGTCAAATTTCGCTTTTACACGATTTTGCAATTTTAAATATGGTTGAACGTAATTATATAGACATCCATATTACCTGTATTAATAATATTCCTCCAAGTTAGATTATCATTTTTCGTCAAAACAAAATGTGAAATCTATGAGAATTTTAAAACCGACATATAAATTCTACATTGAAAATTATTTTTATGTTTAGTGTAACTTTACTTTTCAGTATAATGAATATTTTTATAAAATATAATGTTCTGAAAAAATCATAGTATTATTATATTATTTTAACAATTGAATAAACAATAATTACCCGTTTTATTTTTGATAGAAAAGTATTAAATTGATTTTAGCTACCCGACATTACCGACCCTAACTATTACGGGTATGCTTTGGATAGTGATTTTAGATACTCATATTACTCGTATCCGACCTGTTATCCACCTTTACCCTACCCGTTCGGATAGTGATTTTGATTTTGGATACACATACTGCGTACCCGACCCTTATCCGCACTTGTCCGACTCGTTACGGGTAATGCACACCCCTATTTCTAAATGTCTAATTCTAACCCAAACCTCACCCGATCGCAATTTGCATAAAAACGACCGTGCGTGAAGGAAGCTAGATCCAGGAGCCTAGCTAGACAGACATCCAAATCATCAATCTAATGGTTACTTAAAACACTTCACTACTCACTTCGAACAATAGCCGATAAGATCATATATGGATAATTCAATACAAATTTGGTAACAGATCATGCCGTTCACTGAAGCTAAATTGACATTTCTATGGCAGGAAGATCAGCTTGAGCTAACAGCAGACGTAGGCGGGGTTCAAATGCTAATCACAAGTGTAACTAAGTTAGAAATTACCGGGTTTAAACCGAGTTCGAAACCAAAATATTAAGGAAGAACAAACAAACAAACACACTGTTCGAATCCTTAAGCACTATAAGATCTCTGAGATCCTCCTAAAAACAAGAACTACGGAAACCGACTAATTCAAACAGCCTTTAAAAGTCCCTTTGGCCGGCTAGATTCTTCTTTAGCTAATGATCGTTCGATTGAAAGCAACATAAACAGCAATGCAATAGAATTACGCAAAACCATATCTTTATAGCAAGATCCATGCCTTACAATCTATCCACTAAAACAGCAAATCGAGAAAGACTAGCGAGTGATCTCTTTGTTAGTAGCAACTAACAAAGTCTCGATCTTGGCATACGAAAGTAACCATAACAGAATAGATTAGAGCTTCACCTTCAAGTTATCACACACGACTCATCGTAAAGAAACAAAGCAATCACACATAGCATTTTCAAACTTATGGCATCAACAGAAGCAGCGATAAGGTTTTGTACGAAACCAGTCATACAAGCAAATATAGAGATCAAACAGTACCAAGAAACATTCAAAAGCATCATCCTAAACGACTCTAGCTACCGCGTTATAGTCAAACCAAAAGGATATTCATCAGGTAGATTAATAGAAACCGAAAGAGATATATGAACATTACTCTTGTTTTCGTTTAAGCAACCAAAGAGCATTCCCTTGCAAAGTGACCCTCCTTGCCACAATTGAAACACTTGCCGCTACCACCGCCTCCACCGCCTCCTCTCCGATCACAATCCCGAGCCAAATGGCCAATTCCGCCACATTCATAACAAGCACCAGCACCAGAACCAGACGGTCTCTTGCTTGTGCAAACTCTAGCCATGTGGCCAACTCCGCCACAGGTATAACAAGTATTTCCACCGCCACCACCGTAGTTTCCACCGGAGTTTTGCCTACAATCCCTAGCAAAATGTCCTACATCACCACACATATAACATCCCTCACCACCACCAGATCCACGACCACCGCCTCCATATCTATTTCCACCAGAACCACCACGACAATCCTTAGCCATATGACCAACTTCACCACAACTATAACACGCGCCACCGCTATTTCCACCACCGTTTTGCCTACAATCCCTAGCGAAATGTCCTACATCACCACACACGTAACAAGAACCTTCGCCACCAGATCTACGACCACCTCCTCCAAAACTTCTTTCACCGACACAATCCTTCGCCATATGACCAACCTCGCCGCAATTAAAACATCCACCGCCATTTCCACGAGATCCGATCTCTTTCTTATTAAGAGAACCACCGCCTGGAGCAGTAACTTCAACGGCTTTAGTCTTCCCGTCGGTTCCTAACGTGATTGAATACTCAACCGATTCACCAACAGTCAAGCTACGAAAACCATCGGAGATGATTGAAGATTGATGAACAAAAAGCTCATCGCCGCCATCATCAGGAGTGATGAAACCATATCCTTTAACATCGCTAAACCAGTTAACTTTTCCGGTAGATCTCGCCGCCGATTGATCGTCGTGCGCCATTAGAAATCGCCAGAGAGGATAAAACTCGAAGCCGTTTCGTGTGTAGATCTAATTAAAAGCCCTAATTTCAGATTTTGGATTTACATATTTGCCACGTCACCTCCCTTCTTTATCGGTAGGTAGTTACCACGTTGAAACAGACTTGATCTTTTCTTATTTACTATTTTGGCCCTTGGTTTAGCGTAATTATGAATTTGGCCGTTTATTTTAAGTGATTTGAGGTTTTCTCATTTAACAAGATAGACAGACTTCATGTTGAGTGGGCCTATTTTCTTTAAAGCCCACAAGTGTTTAGTGTTTCTATTATAGCCACCAAAAGAGAAAGAGGGAGAGATCAAGAACACAAGAGAGAAAATAAGAAATCTAAGGAGCTTAAGGAGAGTTTGACCAAAAAGAAAAAGAAAAAAAGGAGCTTAAGGAGAAATAAAAAAGCTTTGAAGAGTAGAAAGTAGAGGGACACGGTCAAGAGTCCAAGTCGTTGTTCTTCTTTTTTGGTTTGTGTGTTTCGTCTCCAACACGTGCAAGTTTACTAGTAAGCTCAAGTTTACTAGTTTCTAGTGGGTTTCTCTTGTTGAATTTTAAATAGAGAGGAATGATTACTTGTGGTTGTAACTTGTATCTCAAGCTCTTGTAGTCACTTGATACTAGTGGATCGTTGAGAGTGTCGTCCTCTCCTCGGATGTATCGGTATCGGGAACTGGGTTAACAAATATCTTATGTCCACATGATCTGCACTTCTTCCTCGGCATTGAGGCAACAAGAACCTCAACAGGAGTTCACTTAATGCAGTGTCACTATATATGTGATATTCTCGCTACGACAAACATGACAAATGCTAAACCCGTCTCAACTCCTCAGTCATCGACTCCACAGCTTACTCTCACCAGCAGTATACCACTAGCAGATGCAACAAAATTTCGTAAGATCGTTGGCAGCTTGCAATGCTTCGCCTTCACCAGGCCAAATATCATTTATATTGTTACCCGGCTATCTCAATTTATGCATCAGCCCACATTTAACATCTACAAGAGACTAAACGTGTACGTACTTTGATACTTGGCAGGTACATCTTCTCATGGAATTTACATTAAAGCACCATCACCTACTTATCTCCATGCCTTCTCTGATGCGATTGGGCAAGTGATTGCAATGACTATGTTTCCACAAACACCTATGTCATCTACATTGGATCCAGTCCAGTCTCTTGGTCATCGAAAAAGCAAAAGGGGGTTGCTCGATCTTCCACGGAAGGAGAATATTGAATTGTTGCTAACACAGCCGTCGAGGTTCTATGGACCTGCTCTCTCTTATATGAACTTGGAATACAACTGTCAACGGTTCTTGTTGTCTATTGTGATAACATTGGCCTAACATATCTTGTGAGGACGTATTAAAGATATAAGTATCAACCAGATATGTCTATTAATTATGTAAAGGCTACTATGTAATTAGATTAATCCTAGTCTCCTCTTTGTATCAAAAATATATAATGTACAACATCATAATAAGAATAAGAGTCATCGCATTCACAATTCATAAGCTTACCTCTTTTATAACAAAACATACATAAATAACCATACAAAATAACAGATTTTAACTTCATAATGATTTAAATAAACTTCATACCCAATATTTTCGTCAAATATATAAGCTTTTGTGTATAAACAAAATAGAAAAATTAAACTAAATAAAAACATATATTAAGAAATCAAGTGTATACACAATGCGATATTCATCTGGTCTTGTTCGATTGTAATATATTAAAATAAGATGCATGACTCTGACCTAGAGAGATCAGTGACCCTTATAATGAGCATCACTTTTTCATGACTTAACTAAGTATAAAATTGTGATTTGTCTTATTATAGTCTCTTGAATAACCATCCCCATCTCAACTATATCTTCATGCTTCTTAATCACTTTTAAATTCTATAATCCTATTAAAATAGACCTCAGCATTTTAGCAATTTTGTTTTCTCAATTGATTTTGTAATATATAAATTTTGAAACATATAAACGCCGGTAACAAGCTGGAAAAGGAATCCCACAAATTCTGACTAGTCGAAGCTCAGAATTTCAGGAAGCAAAACCCGACTACCCGAGAGGCATAAAACACAACAAAAAACTTACAACGAAACGAAAATTATGAATACTAAACGATAATTTTATAAACGCTAGCTTTCTCAAATAAAATTGGTTTTTCCGAAGAACAAAGCGTCAAAGATATCACCAAGTATCGTTGAAATCTAAATGATGCTTTGAATTTTCTTGTCTTCTATTGAAATTAGTACATTTTATAAGTTAAAACAAGATGCAGTTCCTTGAGATGGCACGATGGAGACACCGTCGCAAAACCCAGATATAGCATATTAGCAATTATGTTTAAAATTTTCATCATCAAAGGTAAAAAAAAAAAGAGACCAACGAAGTAAATTAAAATTAAACCTTGACGATAGTTATCACAAATAAACTAGTACTAAAGACTCTAAAGATACTACTACTATACTACGATAGTTATAGTAACTGCATCACACTATAACTAATCACTACCATAACCATAGTTCTTCTTTTCTTTAAGACCATAACTATAGTTGTAATAAAACATACGAAATCGAGAGAGATAGACTAGGAAACTGCTTTTAATCCGGCGCTACGCCTGCGTAAGAGTTCAAACGCAGCTCAAGAGAAGCACAAGGACCTCTACCATAACGATCACAACCGTCGGATTGGCCATACATCCAAATAGAACCACCACCACCACCATTGAAATAATCCTCACCATGCATAGGGAAAAGAGGAAGTGTACGTCTATGTTCTAAATAAACATCATCACCATATTCTTCTTCTTCATCTTCTTGATGATCTTCTTGACCAAAGAGTGGCTTTGATCTATCGAAAAAGTTGTAAGCTTGAGTTGAGTAATGATTATTATTATTATTATTATGCTCCATATTGTTTGTCCATCCTCCACTTATGTTGTTGTAAATCATAGATGAATCTTGTTCCTACACTCACATTTATCAACTTCATTATAATTTGTATGCATTAGGAATTAAATAAACATATAGTTTGGTACTTACCATAGATCCATAGACATGGCTACTCATGTAGCCACTAGAAGCATTAACAACACCACATTGATCAATACCTGAACATGATCGTACTTTTGAGTTACATTAAAAACCAATATATACTTATTAATTCCCTAGTAACTATATATGTGTATATCTAAATGTTTCAACTATATAATATATGAACATATATATAATTAAAATAAGATATTTTTTCTACTAACTCAAACTCCTAATTTTGTTACAAATAAATAAAGAGAAATACATGTGAAGTCTAGTTTCTATTACACAACAAAGAAACTACTCTCTACATGCAAATTTTGTTTGCCCGAATCAAGATCCATAACTTCACATTTACGTCAGTGTATATATATGTATGCAAAATCATATATAAAGTTTGAAAAAGTTTTAAAAATCATATATATATATTTAGATTTTCCTTTTTCTGGCTAGTTGTGATTAATAGCTAGTGTTGCAATAGTTATTAATAATATAAATCAACATTTTTTATAAGAAAAAGGTCATGAATAATTTCTTTAAAATTAGTATATATGAGAAATCAGTCACTATAACTACATATAATATATATATATATATATATATTATATACAATGTTCCTAACAAATTTATCAAGAAAAATCTGCTTTACTTTTTCTGTGCTAATTCATGTGATAGCTATAATAAATGGTTCATAGTATAATAAAATTTAACATTATTTTTTATCAAAGTCACTTAAATAAAATATATCAAAAGAACACAAAAATTTAAGAAACTAGTCATCACCGTTATTGAAGGTAGGATATGATGATCGGTTCTGACGAAGCAAATGATTTTCTTGGTTAAGTTTAACGTTAACCGAAGCTTGTCTCTGCATGGTATGATGATGATGATGATGATGGTTAAGAAGATGATGATGGTTATGATGATAATGATCACTAGTAGCCATCATCATAACCGAGTTAGGTGATGAAGAAGAAGATGTTGTTGTTGGTGTCATGGTCATGTTTGTGCCATTGAATCTTTTCTTTTGACGTTCACGAGCCTTATGGTTTTGAAACCAATAAAAGACGTTTTTGCCCTCAATCTTACCGTATTGTCTTAGTCTTGATGAAATCTTTTGGATTTGATCAGCTGTTGGTGATCGAACTCCATTGTTGTAGTAAAGATCTTTGAGGATTCTGATTTGCTCCGTTGTAGGAGTCCATCTTGTGCTTGTTTGACGACACGTGTAGCCAACAGAACCAGACTTGTTGTTGTTGTTGTTGTTGTTTTCTTGGTCGGCTTGATGATGATGATGATGATGTTGTGGTGGTTCCATTTCAAAGATCAAGATCAAGAAACAAGATCAAATGATTTTGAGAGAGAAAATAAAGAAAAGAGACTTTACTTTACCAAGAAAAAGAGATTTTAGGTCTTAGTGTGTGGGAGATGTAGAAAGACCATAAGGTGTGATGAGTTATATATAGATGGGGACCCAAAAAAAAAAGTTGAAAAGTTTTGTAATATTCTTTAAAAATCAGTTATTCAATATTATTCTTTTATTCATGTTGATTATTTGATTTCACACACATACAAAAACTCTTATTTAGTAGTTATATATAAGCAAAGGACTTATAAAATGTTTACTACTCTAGAATAATAATGTAATATGTTGTTGGTCATAAGATTGTATGTATGTGCTTATATTTGCCAAATTAGAAGAACTTATCATTATATATGACCTAGACAAATCTGTTGAGAATACCCTAAATACTAATAAAATAAGTTTTATTTTGAAAATACTATCACTAGTTTTTTTTTCTTTTAAAACTACCACTAACACTAAGATTTCGATTGTTTATGGTTTTTAAAACGGTTTTTTGTTTTTGGTTTTCCAAAAACCATATTTTTCACCATTAATGATTATGTAGAAAGTAGATTTCCTAACTGATAAAGAAACTATTTTTTGGAGAGTTTTTGTTATTTGTTCACCCATAATTGTTCTTTGCACACAAAAACTAAAACCAAAAAAAATTACCAATCAAGATTTTTGAAAAACAAAAATCTACACCAAAATAAAAAAACAAAGACTCAAAAACCAAAAATCAAAAATCAGAATCTAAAATCCAAAAACTATTTTAAAAACTGCAAACGATCGGGACCTAAAATTTTGTTTGATAATATATGATTTAAGTGTTTGATATTTTGTGTTTAGGGTTCATGTTTTAGACTCTAGAGTTTATTAAAATTTAGGGTTTAAAGATAACTTTTAATATTTTAATTTTGCAACTTAAGAAAATCTAGTGATGGTGTTTTGGAAATAAACTTTTCAAAATAATATTTTTAAAATTGCTCAAATATGATATGGGTTTTTTTTGTGCACCAACCCAAATTTGGATATAGTTAAAACTTATTATTCTCGGAAAATAAAATTAAAAAAATTATTTTATGGATATAATAAAAAAAAATATTAATAAATAAAAATAAAATTGTGGGGATCGAATCAGAGAATATCTGGTGGAGAAGGATTGAAAGAGACAGAGAAGTTAGAAATAAACATGAAAAAGGAAAGGGACAAATAAGGGAATTAGAAAGTTAAGGGCATCATCGGTATTTACTTACACATAAATATCAAATTCAATTCTTCTTTTTTAAAATTTTTTTTTATTTTTTTTCAATTTCTCTGTCTCTTTTCAATTATTACTTCACCAGCTTTATCTGTCTACGTATGAAAGATATTACCCATACACATATTATAAAAAATTATTAAATTCAAGAAAGATTTTTTTTTGTCTTATGAATGAAAAGAATATATATAAACTTCCTCGAGAATGAGTGATGAAAATGAATAGTGTTTGATAATTCGTTAGGGCAGTTATTTATTTTTCCCACTGTTTAAGTTTGATTCACAGTGTCACCAAAAACTATAAGTATTCCATACGAATATGATCGACCGTATATTAAAGATAAATATTTCACATAAGTTAGAAGAAATCATTAATAATATATAAAAGACGAAGACCAATGCATTTATCGTAGAATAATTTTAAATTAGAAGTCATAAAACTTAAAGAGCTGAGATTCATTCAATCCAATTCGATCCAATCGATCTGACCAAAAATAAACAGTTTTGTGAAGTATGTTCACTAGTTAGCCGGTCATTTACGTGTGATATATACTAAACACACTACAAAAAAAAACATCATTTAACATCACTTTATTAATATCATTTCAAAAATAGATGTAAAAATTAAAAAAAATCAATACACTTAGCGTCACTATTTCAAAATGATGTTAAATTTTTAAAACTTGCATCAGTTATTTAAAAGTGATGTTAATCGTTAGCATTTACATAATTTGATTTTTTTTGTCACACATATAATTTGATGTTAAAACCTAGAAAAATGACGTTAGAATTTTTTTACAAAAAATATCCCCAAAAAAGATAAACAAAAATAAACAACAATTATTAATTTTATATTGGTTTTATCCTTTTCATTTATTTGTTTGTATAAAAAACTAAAAAAAAATCATATAAATAAAACGTCATTTTACTTATATAAAAAATTGAATTAGTGACATTTGTCATTTGAATTTTCAAATTGATTTGTTTTACAAAAACAATTTTTTTTTTAAAAGTTCAAATCAGTTTACACGATAAAAAACCAAGTCATATAATTTTTTTTTTAAATATTACATCTGAATTATTAGCATTTTCGGTAATTAAATAACTGGCCCATATTCTCATATCCCAATTTTTAAGGGAACGTAAGCTAACTTAATTAAACTTCTTTACTTCTTCTATAAATGGAGAAACATATGATTGTCTTTTTCAACAATTTCTTATTTTCACGTTAATCCTTTCTAAATTAACCTCCCACATTAATCACACCATCGTGTGTTAGTTATAAATATATATTTGCTTTTCTCATATTGAATACACAAATGAAGATGTATGCATGCCTTCCAAGTAGAAACCCTCCGTAAGAATTTTCATGTTTCTTTTTTTTTATGACAAATTTTCTTGTTTCTCATGTAGTTTTCTTTTTAGTAAACCAAATGGTGCCATTTTAATTATAGATCCATAAATTGTTCATAATGCTACGTCCAAAACTAATATTTATGCTTGATTTGTTTTCTGGAAAGGTAATCGATAACCGATGAGATGAACAACACGACGACAGTTATTATGAATTAGATTCTTCCAGGATAGAAAATATTCAAGGTGTTTTAAATTTACGGTGCTCGACAATTAATTTGAAGTTTTGAGTAAATTTAATATTTTGTGGTACTAATACGTACTTATGTTTTTGTTGGAATGTAAAGTAATATTGTAACAAGAAGTCTTTGTACAAAGGTTTTTAGTTCAAATCATAATTGAAAACATAATTGAAAAAGAGTTCTTTTAAAGGATTGAAAACTTTATTAAAACAGAGTACTAATACGTACTTATCTCTCTCATACATTCATTTTAAAATTTTATTTACTACCTATGTTTTAAGCTTAATTAAAATGTTTATTATTCTATTTTTTAATCTAATCATCCTTAAAATCCTTTTATATAAAGTTCTATTTGTTAATAACTTAGAATTATTTAAAGTTTTATCCTTAAGTTTAACGTCATTTTAAAATCGATGTAAGTAAAACATTTTGAATCAGTTTGAAAATTATGCAAATGTTAAACTTAACGTCAATTTAAAAGCAATGTAAGTAAAAAAAATTGAATCAATTTGGAAGTGATGTAAATGTTAAATTTAACGTCATTTTAAAAGCGATGTAAGTAAAAAGTTTTGAATCAGTTTGAAAGTGATGCAAACGTTAAAAGTTAACGTCATTCTAAAAGTGATATTATAAAAAAAAATCGTTTAACAGAAATGATACTAACAGAATATAAATGATGTTAAACATATATTATCATATCATTTCCTAAATTGATGCAAAATATATTTAGCTTCACCAGATTTAGAGTCGCTTTTTAAAATGACTCTATAATTCATGCATCATTTTAAAAATGATGCTAAGTTTTTAAAAAAATGATGCAACAATAGATGTTTTTTGTAGTGACATGTGAATTATATTAAGATATAAGTCAATATCAGTTAATATTATTATGCATAAACATATGAAAAGTACAACATATATAGCAAAAATATGAATTTATTATACATAAGACATTAAATAAAATTTATCTAGAGTGAATTTTTTTTAAAAAATATATAAAATAATGAAAATAGTGAGAATAAAATAACTGAAAATTTGGAATAAAAATAACTTTATATGTATTCACGAAACTTAACTTAAATAATAAAAGCACTAGAAAATTTTATAAGTTATGGACAATAATTTAGGTACCATATCAATAGCTATACTATGACTATAATATATGCAGTGGTCTTTTAATATATTAGTATCTATGAGTGCGACTGATGTAATACTTATGAACGTAAAGAATATGTTACTTCTTTGTTTTGGTTTTAGAATATATTAATTTGTTTGTTGTAATTATTTTTCTTGAGTATTTTGTGATACCTATAGGTTAATAGAAAATTGTGATTGATTAGGAATGTTTAAAAGAATTGATTTGACTATATATATCGTCAAAATACATTTATCTTTCGGTTATTTGTTTCGAGAGAACTCTATAGTTAAATGTGTTTATGCTGGAATAAGATTAAGATGAATGATTTACCAGGAAATGATTTCATGTATCCTGTAATTAGGAACAAAGTACGGAGAAAACACTTTAAAACTTTTCAGAGTAGACTGTCGGACATAGTGAATCAAAGAGTGCCCGATTCTACGGGAAGGGCAGACGGAGATCGGGATATTACAATTCTCTTTGTTTAAATGGTTGAAGAGAGATGTCATTACTGTTATTTTATATATGTAGTTACAAAAGTTTGATGGTTTTGTTTTAGTACAAGTTGTTGTTGGTTAATGAATATGACATTTTTAATTGAAAAAGGAACAATACCCAACTTTGGTACAATCTTATTGTTCTACGTAACAACCATTTATAAAAGAAAAAAAAGATTTGTGAATATAACATTTAAATTTATTTTTTTTACAATTTCATAGGATCTAAAAGTTCTATGGGAAACGGGTCTAAAGTCTAAAAGATATTGTTGTCTAAAGAATTTGTTTGAGTATAAAACGAAATTTTACAAATCGGATCATCGAATTTGCATGAGCTATTACATAGTATAGTTGTTTAGATATATAGACTGCTCCATGGTTTCTCAGATTCATGAGTAATGTGATGTGTAGAGGTAAACATTTTACAAACATGTTCTTGTAACTATTATTTGGAAAAGCAAACTATATGGATTGAAGTGTTATAAGCTTTTAGGGAGTTGCTTTGTAACCAAATTAGTTGATCATACTTAAATCCGGTTTTATCCAAAACTCGACTCTCTTTGTTTTTGTTGCGGTTTCTATTAAAATTTGAAATCCCGTATTATCCAAACAAAAATTTAGAAATTTTTTTCAAAATTCTCGGTTATTGAAAATATTTTAAGTTGTAATTTATAAATGACTTTAAAGTTTTTTTAGTGAATTTATTTATTAAAAATACAAAGACTAAAATCACATGGGTTGGATGAAATTGCAGAGAACTTTAATAACAAATCACAACAACTTCTATAATCTTCTTAAAATTCATTCAAATCAAATTGTCTATAATCCTAGGTTCGACCAAAATATGACCTTGGATTAATGAAATACACATCAAACTATACACTACTAATTAACTAGCTAAGTACAATTAGATTACAAGCTTGGCTGGTATGTTATATTAATAGCGGAATAACAGAATAACTGATAAATTGTTAGTAAGAATAACTGAACTAACAAAAATCTAACAAAAATTTGACAGAATAATCACAAAATGCCGAAAAGCTAGTTTTAGTAGATTAATCACGTTTTGTTTTTTAGTTATAGTTTTAACACGCTAGTTTATATAGCGGAATCACTTTTTAAAAATGTGAAAACGTGAAAAAAGTGATAAATATTAATTATGAATAGTAGAAAATAGCCGCATCCTCTATATTTTATCCTTAGATTGTGAATGTCTTGTTACTTTTATTAAGATTTGTTTTATAAAGATTGTGAATGTCTTGTTAACAAGAAAAAGAAAGAAGAAAAATGTTTTTCTTTATTAGATATCAAGCAACTACATGAACATGTGATCACATATATGTATATAATGGTTACTAGTTAAGTATAGTATACTCTCTATATTACATAGGCCCTTTTGATTTCTAATCTCCAATGAGTGCGTACGGTAACAAGCATGCAGTGAGAAACAGAGGATCTTAAATTACGCCTCACAAAATTTTCATGGTCGTAAAGTACTGTTGAAGAAGCAGAAGAGCTAAAGACTTTAGAGAGCTTTTGTAACTAATATGTCTATATGTATGTGTGGTCCCTAAAAGAAACTACTCTTCTTTATTGCACAAGTTTCATTTTCATTAGGGCATCATTAGCTTTTTTGTTTTTTCTACTTTTTGCCCTAATTTCATTAAGTAAATTTTATTTTCAAATAATAATAATAGTGATAATAGTAATAATAATTTGATTTTCCGGAAATTAATGGGAAGAAATATATATATATATATGGTTAGGAACATGCATGGTCCACTCTAGGATCCGAGCTTTATATTCAGTCTGTCATATGTTATTCGCTATTTACACCTTACCTTACACTATTTATATATAGTGCATTTATTGGATTTTTTAAAAATAGTTTCGACGTATCAATATGTATTGATTTTCAATAATTCATGACTTGCTTATCACGCTTTTTAGTTGCATTAATACACTTTATATTTATATAATTAGTTGTATTAAGACACTATATATATATATATAAATTCATATTAGGAGTTAATTTTTTCTTTTTCTTTTTTTTACGGAAAATGTTATTTTATTACTCAAATTTACGGTGTGTAACAAGCCATACCGCAATAGACCAATAAAAAATAATAACATGATGATGTCTGGTTAGACGAGCTAAAGTGTTTACCATTGAATTTAAACTTCATATAATATAAGATATTTAAAAAACGGTAAAGCATTTGTCTCCCTTTCGAACTCTTTTATCTCCATTGCAAATTTTGATCACTCATTAAGATATGATCTTACAAATTTAATTACAATTAGATACTATTGGTTATTTCTTTCTCAAATATATATATATATATTTGAGTGATAGTTAGAAAATCCTAACGGACAATACATTAAGGGACGATCTTGAAAATTATAGGGCTTTAAACTTTTACGGTATTATAGGAGCTGAATTCCTTAAACATAGTTTTTTTCTGGTTTGGAAGCCAATCGTTCTATACATATTAACTTAAAAAATTTTAGAAACCGAAGCCAATGTTTCATCTCGCTATGCCTAAAACTGGACCTGAATACATTGTTTATACTACTGATAATATTGTACAAAAATTTTCTGTCAGGACAAATTAATATCCGAGTCTGATTTCAGTATATAACTATTTGAAAATAATAATTCAAAAACGACTTACTATATTAACTTAAATTATCAAATGAAGTTATAGTTCAATACTATAAAATAAACTTATCTATATACACGATTTAAATAATTTTCTTGTTAGTACATGAGTTGATTTTTTATTTTACATCAATACATGATTTGATTCAATAAATAGATTTTATGATCTTTTATGTGTACAATGAACATGATTCTATAGAATTCATGATCGGACATTCTATATAAATTATTAAGTAACAGTAAAAAAACTAATAAAAAAGATAGGAGAAAGAGTGAATGTTAGAGAGAGAGAGAGAGAGAGAGAGAGAGAGCAGAAGGAATTTCACTGTCGAAGAAAGAGCACGCTGTTCGATAACGTAAATGAAATGCAAGCAATAAATGAAGTGAATTCATGAGAATTAGTTCATCATCATCATTAAAACCCACATCATCATCATCATCATCATCATCATCATCATCATCATCTATCTTCATTCAAACACACACACCGTACATATATATGGATGAATCAATGATGGCATACCTTTACATGCACATATATAACATATGTAATATATTATTTGAAGGCTTTACATATACACAACTTTTTTTTCGATTTAAAATTTTTAAATTGACGTATCTTAGATTTTTTTATAAATTGTATCTAATGAATTAAAAAAAAACTGATTATAATTACTTATTCACAAATCAAAAAATTCTCGAAAACATTATAAAGATGTCATCTTTATAAATAATTTAAATAAACTGTAAAAATTAAGTTTAGTTATCTAATGCTTTTAAATACAAAAGTATTTCAACGAGTTTTGCTTTATGGTATTTCGGATATCGAATATTATTCAAACTGAATATGTATTTGAACTCATTCCCAAAGAACCCAAAAATTCTAAACCTAAACCTGAAAGTAACTGAAAAGTCTAAAAGTTCTGAATTGGAACCACAAACTCGAAATAACCGAAAATTCTAAATTCGATATTCGAAAAATCTAAATCTGATCAATTATAAATTGAATATATAAAAATATAAAAAAAATTTGTATGGTCGCGTGGGACAAACTCTAATATATGGTTTAAAAGGTGGAATATTACATCACATAAAATGGAGTATGTCTCTTGTTGTAAGCTTCTTATTTTGGATAGAGAGTACCTTTCACCTACAACTAACCAATACAAATTGGTGGTTGTGACTATTTACTACTTTATCTCTCTCTCAATCTCTCTTACCAATTTATGGATTGTATAAGAATATTCAACGCACATGACGTTTCCTACTTCTTGCATTAGTAGAAAAAACTGTTATAATCATGTTTTAATCAAAAAAAAAATTGGCTATAAGATCGTAATATTTTTTTGTGTGGTTAAAACAGTGACAAAATTATTTATAAAGCCACAATTAGTCACAAAAAACTACGATTTTATAGCCACGATTTTGTCATGAAATATGTCGTGGCTATAACGTTTTTTTTATTAGTGTTGATCATTATTTTAAAAAACTATACGTTTTAGTATTGGTTAGATTATGACTTTGGTTTGTATTCTTTTTTCTGGTTTAATATAGTGATTTAAGAGACTATTCGTTTTAGCCCGCTATGATAGACAGAATATGTTTTCGTTTATGGTTTAAAGTGTAATGACGATAATTCGATAATCGGTTTTGTTAGTATCCCGAGATGATACTAGAATTCATTTCATTGTCACTGTGATTTAAGCTTCTAGTGAGACATTGTGGTACCAAATACATTGTACTCAAAATTTTGATTAACTAAAAGTAGATGTTGAGCAAAAAAAATGTATAAGGTCCTTTTTGGCGTATCATTTACTCTCTAATTTAAATCACATACTCTACTAGACTTCTACTATTTTTTTCTTACAAGATATTATATTCACTAACATTTTTTTATTATTATGCATCTAATGTACATACAATTTTTTTCCATCTAAAGGATGATATTATTCGAAAAGAAAGAGTACAAACTACAGAAATTAAGCCGGCAAAGGACTAAGCTTTTCCGGAGCCAAAAGCCGACGAGTCTACAGAATAGACCCCAAAACCAAACAACACAGATAAATGTACATACAAATTAAAACCAGTGATTTAACACTAGGTTGTGGGAAAATTTTAAAAATATTCTTTTTATGAAAACTAAAACTGGAAAAGCAGTTTTTTAAAAGTTAGATATTAAAAAAATATTCAGAAAAAGGATGATAAAATGTGAGTGTTATTATATTTTAATGCATGTACATTTTTTTCTAAGAGAGGGAACAAGATAAGAGGACCGTGAAAGCAAAAGCAAAGTGTTAGTTTCCTAGAAAGTTAGAGAAGAGTGATCATTGCTTTTTACTGAGATACAGATGAAATTATGAGAACTGAAGGAGAGAGATTTTGTTTTCACTTGATTAATGATTAATTTTGATTGCAATGGTTTTCTAAATTAAATCATGAAAAAGTTCATCAAAAGGTGTTGAAAAAGAAAGATTAGATGTTGAATTGTTTTTTTTACACACACACTCTCTCTCTCTCTTTGTTACTCGAGACAAACCCTAGATCTGAACGTTATCCGCATGGCAGGGTAAATAAGGAGGTGGACTGAATCAAGTAAAGGGAACTTTTTGTTTATCGGATTAACTTTCAAAACTATGCAAAATATTACTAAATATTTTAGACAACATATTTTTACTAAAATCTTGATGGTTTTCAAGATATCATAGAACATGATACCGTAAGCTCCCTAGCAGTGGGAGGAATTATGGGCTCTAACTGCATGCCTGTTGAAAAATGAGGCGGCGATGTGTATTTTGGTGTTTCTAACCATCCACTCATTTTTATCTAATTGTCGCTCACTTTGTAATACATGTATGTTAATCTATATTGAACTTGTTGAATAATTTTGATGGTTTCTGTAATTTCGTTAACTTGTACTAAATAACGTGCTAATGTCAAATTTGTAAACAAATTCAAAGCAACTGATATTGAAGAACTAAAATATTATTATTAATTAAAAAGTTGAAGAATTAGAAGAATACTTTGTCGTCATGCCTTAAATATGTCATCTACAAAGAGCGACCAATCCGAATGTTAAAGAACGGTCGATCCATCACTGTATGTAAATGAAGATGCGGTTTCTAGCATATCCATGTCTATGGATCGGTCCATTCATGCCAGAATCGAGAACAAGGAAATTCTGCCTTATAATTTCTTATAAATATATGAGGGTTTTTAACCTAATGTTTAGCATATTGTATTATCTTACTTCTTCCATTAATAAAGTACTCTCTTTTACCCGTGGTAGTAGCCCTATAGTGAACCACGTTAAATTATTTGTAGTTCTCTTTACATTTATCAGTTTGGTTTTCTGTTTCATCTCACATCCGTAACAACATACTTCGTGAAAACGTACAAAGTTAACTTGAGCTTAAATCCATTTTTGATAGAATATCTACCATTTTGTTCGAACTTCTTAGAGTCTATGTGAATTCCATCTTACTGAACTTCTCTTTCCATTCTTGAATATCTCTAATCCCATAGTAATAACATAAGCTTCTCTCTTGTCCAATTAGTAACTTGGAAATCATTTGATTATCCCCTAAAAATATGATGTTTTGGTATCCTTTGCTCCACAATATTTGCATCGCGGTCGTCAACGCATGTAGTTCAGATCCAAGAGAGCTATTACACTCAATGCATGTAGTATGTCTAGACCTATGTAAATGCCAAGATCATCTCATATAATCCAACCAATCGTTGAAAGTTAATTGTAAGTTTTACCTGCATCATAGTTGCATTTGATAAAATATTTTCTAGGTCTTGTCCATTTAAAAAGTGTTATGCAGATCTATAAGGGGAGAGGTTGTACACTGCGTTGCTAGCCATATGACTTGAACATAATCACATTCAAAAAGTAGGTGATCCGCAGTCATTTCCTCACTGCAACATCCTTTGTATAGTGTCGTCCCAAATGGTCTATGTCTGGTTTGGAACTTATCTTCATCTGCTTCTGCGATTTCCTTCTATAAAAGTACTCCTAATATATCATAGTTCCATCGACCCTCTATTGATAACAATTCACGAACATGAGTTAAGTTAAGCAATGGTCGAAAAACATGCCTTGGTGCTTTCGGTGGATGCAATGGAAGCCATGAATCATGGTCAAATAGATGTTGTCCTCCCATTTCCTATTGAAGTTTTTTTTTTTGATAAAAGGTATTCTATTTAAAATGCATGAAAGAAATTACAAGATATGACACGAAGGTCATATAGTTTTGGAAAGCTTCAAAAGTAATGGAAAAAGATTATAATAAGCATTAGACTTACAATTTGGCTAAAAGTGACGAGAGAGATTAAACACTAGTGGGATTTGCCTCCACGACCCCGTCGGCCGCGTCGACTCGTCACTGTCTTCCACTCTATCTCTTGAAATTTGTGAGTCGGTTTTATTGGTCTACCTCCTCTGGTTGTGGAGAAGTAGGCATCTAATGTCACATGACGAAGAGACTCACTTCCGTATCAACTTCACCAACTGTTTCCATAGGAGGCGTTGTATTGAAGTTGATGTCTACAACCTGAGGTGTTGTATTGAAGTTCCCAAACCTTTTTTCAATAGATGTCTTCCATTTCAGGAACAAATGTGATGAAAACATAGATTAAACCGTATATGGTGCTATATCATATCTCTCGTAGAGAAATAGTACGTTTTTCTATAAAAAGATATATTGATAGAAAAGGTAGGTTACATTGGTAGAAAAGTAGAAAAAAGGTAGTAGAGAAAATGGTGTCGAAAAAAGAAACAAATAGGGATTAGAGATGAGAGGATCATTCCATATCTCTCATTATATAAACACATCGCCACTTTTCATTGATGTAAAATGTCATACTCGATAGACTCCAAAGCTTTTTTCTTCTTTCTATTGATTTTAAGAAAGATATATTCTTTTGATCCCTCTCAACCCACGTGTTCTTTCATTATTATCGTTCTCTCTTTCTCTTCATTTCACTTGTGCAACTTGTTATTGTGTGTTTTTTTTTAAATTGTTATATTGTGCAACTTGTAAAATTGTGAATTATATAAGGAAATTTCTCGAGCCCCTTTTTCATAAGTTATATGTTACTTTTAGGTATTTGGTAGCATAGTTTTCTTTTTTATTGACCAAATTCTTCAATCATAATCTTAAATAATTATAAAAATAAAAACAACATTGAATATATCATGATATGTGAACCAAATAGCCAATTCAAAAGCTAATCAAACAAACAACAAACAAACAATAAAAAGATGGAAACATAAACTTGAAAAAGTTTAACAAACATAAACATAAGTTGACTCATCGAAGTGTTGGTTTAATGGTAATAACTCTTCGAATTATAGATTAGGTTTTGGATTCGAACTGTGTTGAGAAGAGTTGATTCGTCAAATGTGAGTATCTTACATGGACTGATTCTGCATTAGAGCTTACACGAGCTCTAAAGTAAAAAAAAAGTTGACGAAGATGTCACATACATACTTCAGGAACATTTACGGTATTTGATAGCATGTATGTATTTAGAAAATTTTTTGAAGAACTTGAAAATGCTTTTTTAGCCTATAATTTAGAGATCTACATCTATTTGTAACACTTTCGACCATCCATTCCATGTGCTCCGACGTCTTTCTGTAGATTCGTAGATCAATTCTATCCGACAGTCGGGAGAAATATTTCGAGAAGACTTCAAAGAGAAATCACCATGCAATATTTCCAATGTTTTGTTCACACTCGCACGATTTCTAAAATCACTTTCCCCATGTAACCAAATTAACCATTCTAAACCCTCTTCACACACCATATTAAGGGCATCCCCAATGGAATATACTAAGGGGTTCTTAACACAAAATCTTAGGAAATATAATAATATAAAATTAGGAATAGTTAAAAATTGATTCTAAAAACATGCTAATTAAGAATCCAAATCCATGGATTGCTTGCACTATTCGTGGGCCCCACCGCCATGTGGCGGCCCGCGATTGGTGCATATATTTGTTTTTTTTTTAAATCTCACAAAAAATAATAATATAAAAACAAACTTAAAAACCTCTCTAAGGGGTTCACCATTGCACATGCTCTAATAACCCTACTTCCATATGGTGATATATATATATATGAAGAATGATTACGTGGTCAAGTTTAACCAGAAAAAAAGATTACGTGGGTCAAATCAATAATCGATTACCATATGCTTTTGGTAGAACGAAATTCTTTAGTCACTTCAGTTGAAAAAAAATCAGACAACGACCGAAAAAAAAAGAAACAAAACAATTCACGATAGACCAAAAAACCAAATTGTTAAAATACATTATTACACTATTTTCAGAAACTAACAAACACGGTCAAAAATATTAAAAATGAAAAAAACAAACAAACTTTCACAAATTGTTTGTTTAATATTCATGTTTTTGTGGGAAAAAAAATTGGTATAAATTTAAACTTTCACAAATTGAAGTATTTTTATAACCTTAGGACCTTGGCTTTCCTCTTCTTAGACCTGATGACCATTCTCTAGAGTCATATTGTTGTTCACTGCTTCTCTCAGGATTAGTATTGCCTCCTCCTCCTCGACGTCCATGTCCTCTTCGGTTATTACCGTTCTGATTGTTCGATCCCGGGGACCTTACGGCAGAACCAGAGTGGTTCAGCTCGAGCGGCAGTGGCTTGATCCCTTGTAAATCAGGTTCTGGAGTGAACCAAACCGGACGTTTTGATTCATCCATTTTCCTAAATGTGATTGATATCCTGTTGGGAAAACGAACCGCGGAGATGAATATATTAAAATCGATATGCAAAGGAACAGATTCGAACAATAGATAACCTTTTCGTGGGAACAGCAGGTACACAGTGCTTAGCTAAATCAGCTCCGTTTCCGTTTAACACCAGAACTGATCTGAAAACATCGGAACAGGAAGCGGTATTGAGTATGAACCCGAGAATTCACCAGGATATTGACATACTTACCCAACAGGAAGCGGTATTGAGTATGAACCCGAGAATTCACCAGGACCTTCTACTTTAAGGTTTGAGCCAAAGAGGATATTGCATTCGCTAAGGAACGAGATTGTGCAAAAGGGACGGAGAAAGTCGTGGTTGTCGATGTGAGGAGGTATGCAGTCGCCTTCATCATAGATATTGACAATGCAGCTATCGGGAACACAAGTTGGAGGCAGTACATGCCATTTAATTAGCCTTCTAATGATCACTTTGAAAAGAGACGGTAATGGATCCACTTCTTCACGTTGTAGAATACCCGGTGGGTTTCCAGCTCTATCCTATTCACATACAAGACGGCAAAAGCTCTTCACTCGTTTTGTTTGAAAGAAACGGAAAACACGGAAGAGGACAAGTTACTTACTGTAGCGTAGTTGTAGCAACAGCCAAATTGAATCGTCACACGTCCTTTGCCTCTCATCCATTTTTGTGGAGCAGAAAAAGTACGTCCTGACAGCGAGAGAACAAGATGAGAATGAGATTGAAACTAAACAGGGTTACGATTCGAAACAAGAAACTACCTTTAAGTTCTCCTTTTCGTCCCTTCTCTTGAAGTTGATATACTAAATCAACAATCCGTTTCTGCTCAACCGCGCTAAAAACACCAGTGTGCAGCTCAAGCCCATCAACAACGTTAACGAGCTTTCCCTTAACTCTCTCCAAGCAAATAAAGTCTTTCTTCCTCTTCACATGCATCAACCTCAGATTTTCTCTTTGGTCTCTTGTTAACTTAGGTTTCTCCGGAGTCTTCACCACACTCGCATCAAACCCTTTCCCATTAGAACCCCTCTGCTCCTCCTCCTCCTCCTCTTCTGCCTCCTCGAACTCATCTTCCTGAGTCATATCAGCCCACGACATCCGAGGGCTTGCAGCCGTTTCAGCAACAACCGAACGAGATGGCAATACATTACCAAGAACTTCAGACAAGGATCCAAATTCAATTCCACTCTCTTTCCAACTACCTAATGAATGATTATCACCGTCTCCGCCGTTTTCGAAATCTCTAGTACACTTCTCATCATAATCATCCACATTGTTACTAGTTCCTTCTGATTCCAAACAAACTTTACCCTTTCCATCAACTTCCACTATGTTACCACAATCTTCTACAGAAGCAAATACAATTTCTCATAAGCAACTAAACAAACGAATCGTTCGATAAACCTTAAAGCCGATACCTAAACATAACACTACGCTCTCAAGTCAGAATCGAACCCTAAAGTTTCTCAGTTAGATTCATCACAGCATCTCCATTTTCTAAACAGAAAATTTCAATTTTCCCGAGAAAACGGAGATTTTCTCGGTCGGATTTTTACCTTGGTGAAGAGAGCGGATTCGATTGGAGAAAACGTTGACGCAGTCTTTGCAAAGATCTCTAGATAAGAAAGGAAGCCAATTCGTCAAAAACTCCGACGCGATCTTGAGCTCCGACGGTTGATACTGCCGGAGAAAAGCGTCGTCTTCCATTTTCCTTAAGCTCGATTCCGATCTCAGAGAATCAAATCGTCTTCTTGTTTCAGTGTACGAATCGAAATGTTTTCTAAGTCCACGATTTGAAATCTTGTTCTTTCGTCAGTGTATACAGAGTTGGGCTGGACATATTACCTCGATACTAAAACCAACCCGAAAGAACCGAAAATTTTGGAACCGGAAACGAACCAAAAATGGATATTAAGTTTTGAGAATCGAAGAACCGAACCAAACCTAATCAAATATACCGAAATATGAAAAATACCCGAAAACAATACCCACAAATATCCTTAAACACCCAAACATATCTGAGAAATTCATAAATAGCCGAAATACATGAAAATACTCAAAAACTTCACAAAATACACAAAAATATCCAGAAGATCCGAAAATATCCGAACTGGATTTGGAACCGAAAATATTCGGTTATTTTATGGTTCCAATTTCAAAAACTGAAACCGATCCGAACCCAACGAGAACCGAACCGATCGGATGTTTCTACGGTTACTAAATGCGTATAAAATTTTAAAGATTCGAAAGAATCGATCCGAAGAACCGAGCGTACATCCCTTGTAATTCACAACGAGGGGTAATCTCGGAATTTACTAAACTAATGGGCCGTTTCTAATCTTAAAGCCCATTACGTTCGTGTTGCCACGTGTTATGATATTATTGGAGTTTTAACACTCAAGTATCTTTTAACGGTTGATGATAAAAAAGCTTATCTGTTCTTTCTTCTACATCAAAGCTGCAGAGAAACAAAATGAAAATTCTCCACATTTTAGCTCCCAATTCAGCTAAACCAACGATTATCAATCTGAAGGAAAGATCTTTAGCTTCAATCACACAAACCCGACTCGTGTCGAATCGAAACAACGGACGATCTCTATCGATAAACAGCGCAAACAGTGGCAACAACAACAATGGTGGCGAGGAGAAGATCTCTCAGCCGTTGGATGGAGTTGAGATAAGGTTTAAACGAGGATCGAGAAGGCGAATGAGAGAAGAAGGTTCAGGAGAAGGAGGACAAAGCAAGAAGAAAGTAGAAACTGTTCAAAAGACATGGGAAGAAATGACATTGAATGAGAAAGTATTGGAGCTTTATGTTGGTGAGAAAGGTTTGTTGTTTTGGTTGAACAAATTGGCTTACGCTTCGATATACATTGTGATTGGAGGTTGGATTCTTTTTCGGTTTGTTGGACCGGCTTTGAATCTTTATCAGCTCGATACTCCGCCGCTTGATCCTAAAAACATCTTAAAGGGTTAAAAGAAAGGTGTGTTTCTATGTTCCGAAAACAATTCGAGGTTGTATTAATGTTGGTTTCGGAATGTGTAGCCAACTCGGAAAAACGCAAAACCACATTGAGAGTTTAGTGACCGGTTTTATAGATGTTATGTTATGATTGTGTTGGAGTTATGTCCTGATTATGGATATCTCGTTTAGTCTTGCACCTGAAAAAGAGAAGAGAAGAACAAGTTTGTCTTTAAACTGAAAAGATTTCATTGCTTAACTCGAAAATGTTAGTGGAAGCTTACCTATTGCATTCTGATCGAGAAGCGTAATT
Source organism: Anastatica hierochuntica (assembly GCA_900406275.1). Classification (NCBI taxonomy): domain Eukaryota; kingdom Viridiplantae; phylum Streptophyta; class Magnoliopsida; order Brassicales; family Brassicaceae; genus Anastatica; species Anastatica hierochuntica. Next base: position 27,146 of record OVAN01000416.1, read on the forward strand.
GTGATTCTTGCAATTAGTGCACATCCAGTCTCCATCGCGCCAGTGTTTTGCTCTACAACCGATGGAAAATAAAGAATTGGGAAGGTTGCAAAAGTTTCTTCAAGATAGTAATATTATGTCGCTAAAGCAAGAAAACAATCGATACCGAAGATCAATAACGTACCCCTTTCCAAGTAAAGCAGGCGTTGTTGAATGTTGCTGTAGAAACGGGAGAGGAAGTTGCCAATTTGAAATCCTGCCTGGGCTTATACCAGGGAAAGATCCGTATATCGCTGAATGTGGTTGCATGCTTGTCTACACAAAGAGCCGAAAGAAAATGAGTTAAAGATTATGCAGGTGGAATCTTTCTTGAATGTGTTAACATCAATTTCGATCCGCTCTAACTAATCCTTACATATCCTTGATTCAATCTTTTGCTATCCCATTCATGAGCCAGAACCTCTGATGCTAATCTCTTTGTTCCAGTCGCTGCAACCCGAAAAAAACATATACAGAATCAAAGCTCGTTTCGAAGAAATATCAGAGACCTTCATGTTACCGACATGCTGTCAAGCTAGGAAAAAACCATACCTAGTGGGGCTGTTTCATTGCACTTTTTGCACTGCAGTAACATACGGAAAAAGAAATGGGTAAACAACAAGCGGGAAAGTCAGTTTCCTAAACCCCCGAATACACTTTCTCTCACCTGTATACGAGAGGAATAATTGTGAAACCCACATTTGCAAATCCAGTCTCCTGTCCTCCATTCATTAAGAACCGAAGCTTGATTGGCGAATGCGAGTAAAGAACCAGGTTGATCGACTGAACTAGTCCCGCGGGTGAAGTAGTTGAGAGGAGTCTGAAAAGAAGCTCCAGGGATTGCAAGCGGTGACATTGCTGCTACTTCCTTAGATTGCCCGCACTTTTTGCACTTTTCTCGTGATGCATAATTGTTGTTAGTGCAACCTATTGCCAACACCACACCACACCACACACCCAAACGCAAAACGCAGCACGAACAAGATACGCACGCACGCACGCACCACACGACACCCACCAGCAATTTCCACAACACAGAATACACAAAAACAAGCTCAACCTAGTTATATAAGTAAGGCCTAATCGACGATTTTCGAATCTAAAGAATCATCAAATTGAAAAATTGAACTCAGAGCTTAAGATTCAGATCCACCACAAAGCTTCAGAACAGAGCATAATCTGACAAACCAATACACACTAATTCTGAAACCTTTCATAGCATCACAGTTTGTGTATAATGATCAAACTAAGAGAAGATGATGATAAACAAACGATTGATTTCTACCAGCGGAATTATTCAACGAGTATTGAATTGAAGAAGAAGAGAGAACGAACCAGTGCAGATCCAATCACCGATACGAGGAAGCCACTTAGAATTTGAAGAAGAATTGTTATCCATGAAAAGACGAGGCTGCTTGCATCTGTTGCAGAATGATCTAAACGCGTAATTCCTATTACTACATCCTAAACATTCCCAATCTCCTTCTCTTCCATCTCCCATTCTTCTTCCTTTTACTCCTTCCCGGAAAAAAAACTCCAATCTCCGGCGACGAATCTCCGGGATTCACTTTTTCTCGCGTAGAGAAGAGGGAGAAGAAAGAAGAAGCGAATCTATCGGGTCGGGTATTTCAATTGAAGTTAAAGTGAACCCGATTGGGTCTATTCCGGGTTAAAATTTAACTTTGGGCTAAATTTGAGCGGTTGGTACAAAATGTGTTTGATTTTTGGGCTAATTTAACCGGCCCAAAATGTTGGTTTGGCCCATACATTTTAATAAAGTCCGTATAAAAATACGGTTTAAAATACTCGGTTTATACTCGGTTTGGACGCGGTTAGCGCGCAAATCGAGGTCGATTTAATGTCGGTTATCGTAGTAAAACGGGATCCGTTTCCCGTTCAAACGGGCCCCGTTTGTTTGACCCGTGTCCGTTTTTGCGTTGACCCGCGTGACAAACGTGTTTGACTTTTTTTTTTTTTCTTCTTCGTTTCTGTTTGCCCCTTTCTAAACCTAGCGCCGTCGTTCCTGTGTTTGTTCCGGTGAAGGAGCTCGCCGGCGTTCGCTGGAGCAGATGCGAGGTGTAGCAAGTGTAAGCTATTGGTGGCGCCTAAGGGGAAGCTTCTGCAATCGAGGGTTTTTTCTTAGATCTGGGTAGATCCAATGTCTGAAGAAGAAGAAGAAGAAACAATGGTGTGTCGATTGAATCTGAAGAAACCTTAAGGTTTGAAACAAATGAGTGGTGGTTAAGGAATCTCTATTTTGTGTGATCTCGAGTTCCTTACATCGCCATTGGAGATTAGCTTAAAAACATTTCCAAAATCTCTCTGTTTTTGTTCTCTTCTCTCTAAAACGTTGAATGTGTTCAGTGTCTTTGCAGGTATTATCATGGAGTTCAATGGCAACACTACAAGGAGCAAGAGAAGAAGCTCTTCCTTGTCTTATGATATGTGTCTTCCTTAGTAATCTTGAAGCATCCATTACTGAAGTTGCAAAACTCCCTCTTGTTGCGGAATACGAACAGAGATATATCGAATCAACGGTCTACAATCTTATGCTCTTATGGCTTCAGCAGCCGGTGGAATCATCGGAAACTTACTTGGTAGAGACAACCTTTCTAGCTTTCACCGGTTTGTTGTCTTTGCAACTCATTGTTTCTTTGTCTACAAGAGAGGAGTCTTTCGGTTTACCGTGGAAAAACAGAGACAAGCTCTGTTTTGAGAACCGCAAAGAGACGGTTATCGACTCTTATGGAAGCAATTCAAGCAGATGAAATCTCCAAGCCTTTGATTTGGTTAGTAAAGCATCTATAGGATTGGTTCCACTTCTCTCTGGATCAATCTTCTGTTACCAAACCGAAGTACTAAACCTCGATCTTTCGGTGATAGGAATGTCCAAAGTTATCGGACAATCGATACTTCTTTGTCTAACCATAGTCTATGGTCGATACTTAAAGACATTCCCCACAAGACCACTAGTCCAAATCATTCAACTCCTCGATTATATCTTAGTGAAACAAATAAACCTCTGATTCGGAATCATTCAACTCATCAATAGTTTCGTTTCTGGTTCTTTCGGTTTGGTGCTAAAATTTTCGGTTTATTTTAGTTCTGAACCTTTTAGTTCCAAAGTATAGGATCCATTCGGATTTTTTTTTCCGGAACTAAAACCGGAAACGAACCATAATCTTGATATTTGTGGTATTAAGTTTGGTTCCCGAGATTGGAACCATGAATCAGTTTCGTTTCGATTGCGGTTCCAATTTTTTTGATTTTGGTTCAACTTTAGTTTTTGGTTCTTTCAGTTTCGAAGTTTAGGATTATAAATTATAATCTTGGAATCAAAACTAAAACTGAACCATAATCTCGAAAAAAATCAATATTAAGTCTGATTGCGAACCGATATTTTTGGTTCTAGCTCTTTAGGTTAAGTTTAGGACCACATTGGTTTATTTTTCTGGAATCAAAACTAAAACTGAACAATAATCTCAAAAAAAGTCGATATTTTTGGTTATGGTTCTTTCGGTTCCTGATATTGGACGTAATATCCTAAATCAGTTTAGTTTCTGTTCCGATTCCTAATTTTCAATTCTGGTTTAGTTCTGGTTCCGGTTCATCCGGTTTCGATGTTTAAGATCGTGATTTTTCTGGACCGGTTCGGTGGACTGTAAAACTGTTTAGGCCCAATGGGCCCATTAAGCCCATATATTTTCTACGGCGAAATCTCATTTCCTTGCATCGAAATCTGATTCCGTCGTTCTCTTCTTCCATTTGCAGGTGATAATCTCCATCATCACTCATCAGTGATTTTGTTTGGGGTCTAGATCTTGAAGTTTCTCTATAGAGATTTTGGATTTTGTAATTTTAGATCTTAAGATTTCTGCTGCTTTCTTCGAATCATCAAATCTCGATCTGAGTTTTTTTGCAAACTTCAAGCTTCCATGGCTCTCAATCTCCGCCAGAAACAGACTGGTAAATTTCTCTTTGTCTCTCTCTCTCTACTTGTATGTTGTTGTGAATGATCTAGATTGTGTTCGATCTATTGATTCGTAGATGGAATCTGAAAACGAAAGAATGTTTTTGATTATATGTTGTTTGATCTATCGATTACAGAATGTATAATCCGGATGCTGAATCTGAATCAACCTTTGAATCCAAATGGAACTGCGAACGAAGAAGTTTATAAGATTTTGATCTACGATAGATTCTGTCAGAACATTCTTTCGCCATTGATTCATGTCAAGGATCTTCGTAAACATGGAGTTACACTTTACTTCCTTATTGATAAAGATCGAAGACCGGTTCACGATGTTCCTGCTGTTTACTTTGTTCAACCGAATCAATCCAACATCAATAGGATCATAGCTGATGCTTCTCAGTCTCTTTACGATACTTTTCATTTGAATTTCTCGTCTTCGATCCCTCGCCCGCTTCTTGAAGACCTTGCTTCGGGGACTCTTAAGTCTAGTTCCGTTGAAAAAGTCTCTAAGGTTCATGATCAGTATCTGGAGTTTGTTACTTTGGAAGATAACTTGTTCTCTTTGGCTCAGCCGTCTACTTATGTTCAGTTGAATGATCCATCGGCTGGGGATAAAGAGATCGAAGAGATAATAGAACGGGTGGCTAGTGGTTTGTTTTGTGTTTTGGCAACGCTTGGTGTAGTTCCTGTTATTCGATGCCCTCGTGGTGGACCTGCAGAGATGGTTGCATCTTTGTTGGATCAGAAACTGAGGGATCATCTTTTGTCTAAGAACAATCTCTTTACTGAAGGCGGCGGTTTCATGAGCTCGTTTCAGCGTCCGCTTTTGTGCATTTTCGATAGGAACTTTGAGCTCTCTGTTGGGATTCAGCATGATTTCAGATACAGGCCACTTGTTCACGATGTTCTTGGCTTAAAGCTCAACCGATTGAACGTGCAGGGAGAAAAAGGAGGAGCAAAATCGTTTGAGCTGGACAGTTCTGACCCGTTCTGGTCTGCAAACAGTTCTCTGGAGTTTCCTGAAGTCGCTGTGGAGATCGAAACTCAGTTGAGCAAGTACAAGAGAGACGTCGAAGAGGTTAACAAGAGAACCGGCGGTGGGAGTGGCGCTGAGTTTGATGGGACGGATCTGATTGGAAACACAAAACATCTCATGAACGCTGTGAACTCTCTCCCGGAATTAACCGAGAGAAAGCAAGTGATTGACAAACACACCAACATTGCAACCGCGCTGTTAGGACAGATCAAGGAGAGATCTATTGACGCATACACTAAGAAAGAGAGCGACATGATGATGAGAGGTGGAATCGACAGAGCCGAACTTATGTCAGCTCTAAAAGGCAAAGGAACAAAGATGGACAAGCTCCGGTTCGCAATCATGTACTTAATCTCCACAGAAACCATAAACCAATCAGAAGTCGAATCCGTGGAAGCAGCATTGAACGAAGCAGAAGCTGACACAAGCGCGTTTCAGTACGTGAAAAAGATCAAATCCTTAAACGTATCTCTTGCAGCTTCAGCAAACTCAGCAAGCAGAAGCAACATTGTAGACTGGGCCGAGAAGCTTTACGGGCAATCTATAAGCGCAGTCACGGCAGGAGTCAAGAATCTATTATCTAGTGATCAACAATTAGCAGTGACTAGAACCGTTGAAGCTTTGACAGAAGGAAAACCGAACCCAGAGTTCGATTCTTACCTCTTACTTGACCCAAGAGCTCCAAAGTCGAGCTCCAGTGGCGGTAGTAGCCACGTGAAAGGACCGTTTAGAGAAGCGATCGTGTTCATGATCGGTGGAGGTAACTATGTCGAATATGGGAGCTTGCAGGAGCTAACTCAGAGACAATTGACTGTTAAGAATGTTATCTATGGAGCCACTGAGATTCTTACAGGAAGTGAATTGGTGGAACAGCTTGGACTTTTGGGTAAGAAGATGGGTTTGGGTGGTTCGGTAGCTTCGTCGTCATTGTCTGGTCACTGAGTTTGATGATATAAACTAATTCTGTTAAAGTTTTCAATTTTATAAATCTCTTTGGTGTTGTTATGTCACAGTTTCTAAAACAATCTTGTTATTATTATTATTATTATTTTTGTTTTCTATATAACATTAGAAGGTGTTATTTTGGATTAATTTTGGTAGATGGTAAGCTTTATAAAAGATCAATTTTTAATCCCCCGTTTTTTAAAAAATATCGTTTTGAGGTTTTAATTTTGTTTCACGTGTCGTTTTACATTTTCGATGCAAATTTATAAAAAAATTTCCGGTTTTAACTCACTGTTTTAATGTATTAAAAAGGGAGAGAATTTTTTAAAGTATTAATGAAGGTTTAATAGTTTTTTTAATATGTGGGAAAAATGTACAATGTACATTTTTCGCGGAACAGAGAGAGTATTATATTTCTTTTAATTTAATTTGATTGGTTATTGAAGGGGCAAATGGACCCGTGGTTATATGCACTTTGTGTCATCTCACATATCGTTGAAACAAATCAAAAGACAAACGATTATATACTTTTCATTTCGATCAATATTCAAAAATTTACCATAGAACAACGTTAAACTTTCGTGGTGAAAAAAAAAATTTTGGGGAAGGTTGAGTGGTTTGATGCGGTACTTATAGCCCCCGAGACATGTAGTTTGGAGTATGCTGTTTCTGTTACTGTCTGATGAATGACATACGAGACCGACATGAATGTGATATATTGTACACTGCTTTCACGGGAAGAAGAAGTGATGGAGGAGAATGTGAAATTGACTGCGCTTCTCGACAGGAAAGAATCTCAGCATTGTAGCTTTGAATGAGCAATGCAAGTTATTGGCTTTAAGTGCATCACACATCTGATTTTGCTTTGATCTTAAATCGGCATTGTTTTTTTTCTCTGTTCATCGCTCTGTTCTGTATTGATACTGAAATCCCACAATTTTTTTTTGTCCCTCCATCACAAGAAATCGATTTACTGAGAAAAAAAAATAAGGGAAGAATCGAAGAACCAAAAAAAACATAACTGAAACCGAACCAAGTTGGAAAATTAACCAAATGGTTCTAACTTTTGAGAACCGGAAAAAACCGGTAACCGAAATAACCGAAAGAATCTAAAATTATCCGAAAATATCCAGAAACAAAAATATCTGAAAACACCCAATAATAATTAAAAAAATCAAAAATATCCGAACACTAATAGTACCCGAATGGTTACTTAATTACAACGGAACCGAATCCGAACCAAACTAGAACCGAACCGGAACTAAAACGAAATATTGTAGGAACCAAATAGTTTCACTTTTTGAGAAGCGAAAGAACTGAAAACCCGAAAACCGAAAAAATGGAACGAATGGAATCGAAGAACCTAACGTCCAACCTTACGCTTACCCTATGGTTTCTCAAGTTTTCAGAAGAGGATGAGCTTTCATAATTATTGCAGCCTTTCATTGTTTAGGCTTTACTATTTCATACGTTTAAGTTAGCCTGATTTGTTGAGAAGCCGACAATAGTTACTACTTCTTAGATGACACAACCACATTTGTCCGGTTATTATGCAGTATCCGGAACGGAACCAAATTCTTAATTTCTGTTTGGTTATTCAGATCCGGTTAATATGCTCATGCAAGGATATACTTATCATTGAAAGAACATTTTCAATATAGATAACAATAAAAGTATTATAGTAAATATTAGGTAGTTTATTGACAGGAGTATTTAGACAAGAGGCTTTACAAAAGGGTAAAGCTCATATCTAAAGTTGCAGAATGTGCACAAAACTCTTCCTCCTTGTTTACCATTACAACATTTGGGAAGCTTCTCCAGAATTCCATCCAAACACGCACTGCAATTTTTACGCGTTAATTCCTTCATACACTGCACCATTGCATACAATTTTGTTGTCCCGAGATTTTCCTCCCCCTTTGCATATAAGTAGTTCTTCCTTAAGGTATTCTTTTCCTCAATTGCTTTATCCTTTGCTTATAGAGGAGAGCTCTCTTCCTCTTGTTGAACAATTCTTTATTGTCGCTCACATATTCGTGTTGTGCAAATAAAAGATGTTTTGGTAATCGATTTGGGCCCATCTGTAGACTGAAGCAATTTCAAGAACGCAGTAGTCGTACCATATTATTCTCCCCTTGTTTCTTGGACATTTCTTACGAATCTGCCACACACACATATATAACCACCTAACCCTAGAGTAAAACGATGCTAAGACAATTAAATCTAGTGTGTGGCTGTGCATTTTAGATGTAAATTTATGCTAAAACTAATACTCCCTCCCTTATTTTTATATGTTCGTTTAAGGTTCTTTCACACGTATTAAGAAAATAATTAAATGTTATGTTTTACTCCTATTTAATACCCTAATTTATTTGATTTATTTATTAAATGAGCTAAAAAAATAGGGATAAAACTGAAAAATTTGACAAACATTTGCATTAGAAATATAAAACAACACTTAAAATGAAACAAAAGTTAAAAGTTTAAACGACATTTAAAACATAACGGAGGGAGTAGATAATATCGAAGTGAAGTTACCCCAGAAAAGGCGGTTTTCAAGCAGGAGCGACACTGGATACGGAGAGGTCGCCCCGACACTGAAATTTCGTAAAGATATCGGTACCAGAACTGGCGACGTAACCGTTGGCATTCAAAATTTCGGAGCTGAAACTGATACTTTCCTTGATGTCTTCCTCGTATTGGCTCCTCAAACTGTATGTCCCTTGGCTATTGTTGCATTTGTGGTGCAAATACGCATTGGTCTGATTCAAAGCATTGGCGATCTTTAGGGACAAAACATTGTGTGTTAAAAAGATTTGCATGACCACCACATCCAAAATAAGGAATGAAACAAGATGTTTTATTATAAAGAGTGAAAACATCATCTTTGGAAGGGGATATTTTAGATCAACTTAGGATGTTTATATAGGAGATTAAGGAGAAGATTTGATATTCAAGTGGAGATGATGATTACTAATTTTCTTTGAAAGTTATTATATGGATTGCATCTTTTTGTTACTCTACAAAATTCAATTTATCATTTTAGCTTTTAAGGAAAAATGTTTTTAGTCTATAACGGAGAAGAGTGAGGAGTTGGCATTAAGACTTGGTATTTGCGGCAAGAAGAGAGGAGAGCCTATAAAAAGGTCAAATTATTTGAAATTTGATGATGACCAATGATGTTATGAAAATGTTAAAGAAGAGGGTAACAAAATAATCATCTCACTATCATCATCCATTGCATGAGAACCATTATTACTCGAGGCTAACACACTTTTTAGTTTGACATCATTCAATTTCTAAAAAAACCTAGATTTACTCTGATCTTAACCTCTCAACACTCTCTGCATTTTTCGTCACACCTGTTTCACACAATTCTCTATTATATCTCTCTTAGGTCTACTCAAAGATCATGATTTCTATCTCTCTTAATCTTGACGGCCCGTCCTAAAACATGTGCAACATCTTCTTTTTATACTCTTCGATCTTTGATGTTTTCAAATCTCTTGAGTATATTTACTTTCTTTTTTTTGTTAAGATTTCCTTAAGTTTTCACAATTAATGTCACGTCACACATTTCCTTTGACGTTTCAACTTTGCTTATGGGCTAACAAAAAAAAGAAGAAGAACCCTCCGAGTCCGAGTATTTATCTTACGAACCAAAAAATACATGAAACTTGTTCATCTATTTTCGGTTTTAATAGTTTGGTTACTAAGTACCGAATTATCCAACTCGAAGAACCGAACGCGAACATTTACTCATTAAAAAAAGTAAAATATCCGTATTCGAACCGAACCGAACTGAACTCAAAAAATCTCCGAACGGATCCCCGATTTAAGAATCGAAATACTCGTAACCCGAAATACCCGAATCCGACCGGAAGGCCTAGAGTTTGATTTCTTTCAAGTTGTAGCCCATTATGGGCTTAGATTCTTATAGCCCATTAGGGTTTTGAGTGACTTCCACTTTACACAATAAAAAGTTACATTTTCTCAGTTTCGAGTTCGTTCTCATTTTCGCCGTCGAGAGCAACCATGGGTCGTGTCATCAGAGCTCAACGTAAAGGAGCTGGTTCCGTCTTCAAGTCCCACACTCACCACCGTAAAGGTCCGGCTAAGTTCCGTAGCCTCGATTTCGGCGAAAGAAATGGTTACCTCAAAGGCGTCGTGACGGAGATCATCCACGATCCTGGCCGTGGAGCTCCGCTTGCTCGTGTCACTTTCCGTCATCCTTTCCGTTACAAGAAGCAGAAAGAGCTTTTCGTCGCCGCCGAAGGTATGTACACCGGTCAGTTTCTGTATTGTGGTAAGAAAGCTACTCTCGTCGTCGGAAATGTTCTTCCGCTTAGATCTATCCCTGAAGGAGCCGTCGTTTGCAACGTCGAGCATCACGTCGGTGATCGTGGTGTTCTCGCTAGAGCTTCTGGTGATTACGCCATTGTTATCGCTCACAATCCTGATAACGATACTACTAGGTTTGTTCTTCTTCAGTCATCGCTATGATTTTTGTTGATTCTACCTTGTAGAGCTTGCATTTGATCAGATCTGGTGATTGTTTAGTGTAGATTATGATTGCGATTTATCGAAACTTTTGTTGATGGAATAGTTCTTGTAGAATTCGAAATGCTTAGCTTGGTGAAAGTAGAATCAGTTTGATTTCTTCTTCCTCTGCCATTTTGAAATGATTGTTGTTAAAATGCTTTCAAGAACAGTTTGATTAAGTATAATCAAGCATTTTTGATTCGGTACGTTTCGTATTACGAAGATTATCGAACTGTTTTTATGTTTGAAATAGGATTAAGTTGCCATCGGGTTCGAAGAAGATTGTGCCGAGTGGATGCAGAGCTATGATAGGTCAAGTAGCGGGTGGAGGAAGAACCGAGAAACCGATGCTAAAGGCAGGAAACGCGTACCACAAGTACCGTGTGAAGAGAAACTCGTGGCCTAAGGTTCGTGGTGTGGCTATGAATCCAGTTGAGCATCCTCATGGAGGAGGTAACCATCAACACATTGGTCACGCTAGTACGGTCAGACGTGATGCACCACCCGGACAGAAGGTTGGTCTTATTGCCGCAAGAAGGACCGGTCGTCTTAGAGGTCAAGCTGCTGCTTCTGCCGCGAAGGCCGACTAGGTTTAACGATAAAATGCGTTCTCTTTTGCGATGTTTGTGTGTTTCATTTGGACCTATCGTATGTTGTCTTCCTTATCAAAGTAGAATCTTTCTCTTCTCTCTCGAAGCTTAATAGTTTTTGTGTTGTGAACTTTCGTTATATTATCGAAAACGACGACATCAAAGCAGTAGCAATAATCGAGATACATTCATGAAGCCGTTGCCGCGAGAGTTTGGAATCAAAGAGTTAATCAAAACGACTGTAAAGTTGGATTTAAGGCTATATATGCATATGTTCGAGTTTGACGAGAAAGTATAACGATTTAGTGCGCAAAATAAATAGACACACACAAATTTGTTAACGGTTCGGTTTTCATACATTCCGGGACCAAGTCCAGAACTCATTCACTAGAAAATGCCGCAACCTATCACTCATATGAAACAAGTGTAGATCTTCGAAACAAACCACCAACAAATAGATCTTCTTGTCTGGTGGGACGACGTCACACACATCTATGTGCATCTCACAATAGAACCCTAGACGCGTGCCTTTCCTCTCGACGGCTGCGTCTTATTTAAACTCCTCAAAGTGAAAACTCTAACCTTCTTAATTTGGGCTTCCTTATGAAATTAGGCACACATAAAAGAAAGACCATCGTGATTTTTTTCCTTTTTTTAGATATGCTCTGTCTGTTCCAACAAGTCTATTCTATTCCAACAAAAACTCCTCTTTCAATCTCCCCCATTTTTCACTGAGTTTTACAATCCAAGCTTACCAGCCTTGAACATCTTCAAACTCCCACTTGATAATTGATCATCACAAGCTCGACATGAATCTTCAAAGTCTCCCTCTGATTTCTTGATAAAACTTAGTGAAAACTCACACTTCATACGTGCTTAGAGATACTTTACCATCATCATGTTTGAACAGTCTTCATCTCATCTCTGGTTCTAATACAACTCCAGATCTTGTTGGAACAAATCGTATATGTTCCACCAACCTCTTTGCAACATTGATACGTGCTCATCAATTGATCTTCCACCATTTGCTATGAGTTTTTTTGCTCTTCATATTTTCAGAGACGTACATGAACTCATCTCTTTCTCATCATCTTCATAAATCCTCCTTCTACCTCAAATCAATGATCATACCCGAAACAAGACTAAATCTCTATCGGGAACCCGCTTTGATACCATTGTAAAGTCAGATTTAAGGCTATATATGCATATGTTCGAGTTTGATGAGAAAGTATAACGATCTAGTGCGCAAAATAAATAGACACACACAAATTTGTTAACGGGGTTCGGTTTTCCTATATCCCCAAGACCAAGTTCAGAATTCATTCACTAGAAAAGGCCGCAACCTACAATTGCTATATGACATCCACCACTCTTTCCTAGAATTACAATGAGAGAAAAAAACTACCACTCATATGAAACAAGTGTAGATCTTCGAAACAAACCACCAACAAATAGATCTTCATCATCTTGTCTGGTGGGACGACGTCACACACATCCATGTGCATCTCACAATAGAACCTTAGACGCGTGCCTTTCCTCTCGACGACTGCGTCTTATTTAAACTCCTCAAAGTGAAAACTCTAACCTCCTTAATTTGGGTTTCCTTATGAAATTAGGCCCACATAAAAGAAAGACCATTGTGACTTTTTTTCCTTTTTTCAGATATGTTCCGTCTGTTCCAACAAGTTATTTTATTTCAACAAAAACTAATTTTTCAGCAACAACCAAATCATGTGGAAGTGGTATGTTCGAGGTCGTATCCGTCGCCGGCTTCTTCTTCGACGGTGGCTCTTCGCCGTCGTTCGTGGCGGTGGAAGCGATCGACATTTTGGAAGATTCTTCGTCACAAATTCAAAGCCAAATGTTAGGGGTTTTGGCTTCGTCTCTTAAACTGCTGGGCCAAATTAACCGGAATCGATAACCGAAACTGAACCGAAATCGTAAAAATGAAAAATATTTGAATGGTTCCAATTTTTGAAAATCGAAAGAACCGAAGAAAAGCGAGCGGAAGCAAAATATTTCGGATAACTAAAAAGAATCAAAATATTTAAAATTATCCAAAAATAATTAAAAATATCGTAAATATTCGAAAGTATCTAAAATTTTCCAAATATCCCCTAAACATTAATTGACAAGTGACTTTGCCACATGTCCTCTTCATAATGAGTTTCAGCAAAAAATTATGACATGGTAACCTAATCTAAATTGATTGGTTATAATTTATGACATGGAAAACTCCTTTTAAATCATTTTAAAAGATTTAAAATTTCATTACTTAATTTCTATTGAGTATTTATTTTATTATTTAATTTTTATTAGGAAATTATGAATTAATTTAAAACAAACGAGTTACTAAATGGTAAGCGACGAATAAAAAATATATTACTAATATTTCGACGATAATTTTATCTTCATCAAAACAAAATCACTAATTATATTAAATAAAAATATGTTACTAATATTTCGACGATAATTTATCCGCGCATTGCGCGGAGAGCCACCTAGTATATATATATAAATGATTACTTTTTCAATTAGAACCGAATCCGAACCAAAACTGGATCCGAACGCCCACTCTCTCTTTCAAAGTTTCACGGCCACGTGAGCTGAACGTGCTTTACTTAGCGCGTATATTTGTTTTAAATTTAATTTATTTCAGTTTGATTTTGGCATGAAATATTAATTGAGACTAAAATGATTGATTTGACTACCTACGTTATGAACACTCAAGGAAATGGTCAGATATACATGCTCTTCACAAGGCCAAATCCAACACAAGGAAGCAGCCATATGTCGACAAACCGAATGCAGAAACAAAGTGGAAGAATTGTACTAAGAAGAAGACAAAAACAACTCATCAAATTGCTCTCTCTAACCGTTTTGATTCTCTCAAAGACTGTGCAATGATGAGCACATGATTGGATCGTGACAGCTAAGAATAGAGGATAAGATTTGTAGCTTTTCTTATATAAGTTAAGCCTTGCTATTGTAAAACGTTAAGGAGAATAAAAGTTAATGTTTTGAGTCTCTTCTTCATAAGTTTTTCAGTGTTCTGCATGCGTCACCAAAATGCGTTTATCTTTTCGGTTACTTGTTCTGAAAGAATTTTAAGTTAAGTGTGTTTGTGCTATAACAATACTAGAATGTGTTACTTTTCGGAAAGTGAGTTTCCAAAATCATATGAACGAGGGCAAAGCACGGAGAAAAATCACGCGCGTGATGATTCTGGAGACACTAAATCAATGCTCTAAAGCCTTTCAAGAGTACCAAAGCAAGAACAACCGTTTTCTTTGGCGACCAAGAAGCGTGCTTCTTCTGCTACACGTTCATTTACGGGTTGACTCTCTCGAATCAGCTGTTATTTACCGCTTTAAATGCTCTTATTATTGATGAGCACAACATTTTCGTCAATATTGTCACAAATTTAAACGTTTTGACCTTATTAAAATTGGTTGGAACAATAAACGTTTTAAAAATATTGTCACAACACTTTCTTAGACAATTTTTTTTTTTTATCACAATCATAGACCGTATTAATATATGTTTACATCAATATCAATTCGAGTTGTTACAAATAAGAAAAACAAAGGAATTAAACAATTACTAAAATTTTTAATAGCCAATTATTGGATCCCTTATATTTGATATTGTGAATTAGTTGGTAAAGAATCTTCTCCTCTCTAACAAGTGACCACGACGTTTCATTGTATATATATTTTTGTTTTAGACTAGAAAGAATATATTTATAAAATATTAAGTCAATATTCAAAACTAAGACCAAACACATAAACTAATTTTAAATCACTTTTCACCACAAAAAAATATATTAAAATTCAAAGATCTATAAATTGCTACAAGTTACAACATATAATCTAAAACATCAATTTAAACAAAAAAAATGTCGGAACAAGAAGGCAAAGATGTGAAGAAGATAACTGAAGGTCAATGGACAACTACTTTATACGATTGTTTCTCCGAAGATATCTCTACATGTAATAATATCATTTTAACTTTGTAACTATTTCTTAAACAAGTTTATAAATTAAAATATTTTGTTCAGCCAATAACTATTTTCTTTGGCTTAATTTGATTTGTATATTTTGTTGTTATTTAAAGGTTGCTTCACATGGTTTTGTCCTTGTGTTGTGTTTGGGAGAGTTGCTGAGATTCTTGACAAAGGAGAAACAAGTATGTGTTTCTTTCATTATACTACTATTAGTATGTATCTCACATGAACAATGAGATAAATCTAATAACATAGGCTTGATCCATGACCAAAAACCATCATCTTGAAAATGCGTATTAAGGATATATATATGACATCCGTAGTTGGAAAAGATCCTAAAAACTATATAAAGAATATGGATCAATATACTGATTGCCAATCAATTTTGAGTTTATAACCGGAACTGAAAAACTGAATCGAAAGAATCGAAAAAAGTCAAACCGAAACCGAGCCGGAGTTAAAGTAACCGAATGATTTCAATTTTTGAGAACCGAAAAAATGTATGCAAACCAAACCGGAACCGAATGAGTAACCGAAAATATCTAAGAATACTTAAAAGTATCTAAAAATACATGAAATATATTCTAAAATATATGAAATATCTAAAAATAACTAAAAGACACAAAAATATCCGAACACTAATACTGAATGGTTACTTAACACAAATAGAATCGAATCTGAACCAAGCCAAAATATTTTAGGTACCGAATGATTCCAACTTTTTAGAAACGAAAATCGAAAAAAACCGAACCGAATGGAACCGGAAAACCGCTCAAGCTTAGTTTGAATAATAGATGTTCATGATATCTTCTATATGTACACATGCAATATAATTGTATATTCAATTCGTGTTACCAAGTGGATTTTTTAATGGATGTATATGGAATACAAAAAAGGTCATGGACTTGCTGGATTAATGGTGGTGGCAATGTCTCACATTGGATGTGGATGGTATTATGCCTCAAAATACAGAGCCAAGTTAAGGCAACAATACTCTTTACCTGAGGAGCCATGCTCCGATGGCGCGGTCCATTTCTTCTGCTGCTCATGTGCTCTTTGTCAAGAACACCGCGAACTCAAATATCGCGGTCTTGATCCCTCTCTAGGTAACCAAATCTCTCTTCTATTCATATACTGGATGAAGGAAAAAAATGAACTACTGTATAGTCAATACCTTAATTAGTTCATTGGTTGGCTATGTTGGGACGATTGACTCGCCAAAGGTGAGTATCTTACATGGTCTGACCCCGTCTTGAGAGGATTAGGGGTCCACAGACCTTAAACCTCCTCGTTATCAAAAAAAAAAAAATTAGCGAGTAATGATATAAAGTTTTTTTTTTTCACTTTGAGAAAGGGTGGCAAGGGAACATTGAGAAAGGAAGATCAGAAATGAAATCGCCGCCGTTTGTTGTATCAAGCATGGATCGTTGAAGAACATCACATGTTAATACTAAGCAATGGAATATTGATAAATAAATCACGGATTAAGAAAAACATAAATTGTGGTAAGATCGTTTGTAAAATATATTATGTGTGTTACATGTGTGAAGTTAAGTTGTAAACAAGCAAATTTACAAACATATGTGAAGTTAAGTTGTAAATTGTAAACTAATTCATCGTGGGTTCGATTCTGTAAGAACACTTTCATCTCTATTTCGCGAGTCAAAAATAGTGTCACGTTTTAGTTCCGGAAAGATTTAACTTTTTAGTGAAAAATAATTCTATTTTATGATGAAATTAAATGTCACTTTACCAAACGAATCAACTAGATATAGAGAACATTTGGTTAGAACGATTTCTGTAAAGTTTATACGAAAATATAATTGTTTACACCAACAATTCACTTGCTATATTTCATATTTTTGCTGGTTGTTGATATGTACAATTTCCTTAAGTTTAGGAGTTGTTTGTTCACTAAGTCTCAAGATTTTGATGTATTACCAAATACATAAATTTGTTAGTGTTGTGCTAATTGATTTGAGAAGCTGTCGCAGTAGGAGATGATTGGCGCAAGAAGCTACTGAAGCAGGACGTGACTGGTGCAAGAAGATGTTGAAAAAGAACGTGCCACAATCGGTGTAATAGAGGAGCTAACAATGCATGTTCAACGAATGGTGTTTGAGTTCTAAATCTCAGTAAAAAAGAGAGAGAATGTTGATGTAGTTTTGAAAGAGATTAAGAAATCAATATGAGATGAAACTCTTGGAGATGCAGGGGTCTGAGGTAGTGTCTGCTACAGACAGAAGATGCAGTAGAAATGCAGAGTTATGTCGCTGTGTGTGAGACAATTGATGGTGATGCAGAGTCTCTAAGACAGTGTCTGAGAGATGGTGATGCTACAGACGATTCGAGTGATGCTATCTGTCAAAATATCTAACAAATGATGATGGTACAAAGGTTCTAACAGCTCAATAGTTTATAGAAGTACAATAAAACTTATAAATTGAAAAAATATTATATAATCGAATTATAAAAACTATAATTTTTATAAAATTTTAATGTCCGTATTGTATGCGGATCAACAAACTAGTAAAAAATAAAGATAGATCATTTTCAATATTGACACAAAATATAGTATCACTTAAACATAAAAAGCGTTTAAATTTAAGCCTTAAAATTAAGTATTGTATGAAATGCTTTCAAATTTTATATGTTCACTTGTATTTAGTAATTTGATCAAAAATTTTAAAATATACTAATATTTTGGGGAAAAAAAGTTGACTAATATTTTATTTGCATTTTTTAAATTTTTTAATGAATTATAGAAGTTATGGTATTTACGATTTAAAAAATAAAATAATAATATAATTATTTTTTCTTGTTCTCACATAAAGCTAGAGCCGCCACTAACTTTAGCTTTCCTCTTTTTCGTCAGATAATCTCAAAACCTCTTCAAAAAAATCTTCGAAGATAGATTCCGATCGGAAACGGAAGAAAGATTCGATCTCATCGATAGATCGAACATCGGAGAAATCAAACGAGAAGAAAGACGATCATCATCACCACCACAACAATCACCAGACAACGACGAAGAAGAAGAAGATCAAAATGGCTTCTAGGGATCAAGTTAAAGCTTCTCACATTCTGATTAAGCATCAAGGATCTAGAAGAAAAGCTTCGTGGAAGGATCCAGAAGGTAAGATCATTATGACTACTACTAGAGAAGCTGCCGTCGAGCAGCTTAAATCTATCCGTGAAGATATCGTCTCCGGTAAAGCTAACTTCGAAGAAGTAGCTACTCGTGTTTCCGATTGTAGCTCTGCTAAACGCGGCGGCGATCTCGGTTTGTTTCTCAATCCCTAATCTCTAATACTTCGTGATTGGATCGTTCTGTCCTGTGTTGCAAGTGAGATTTAGGTTTTGGAGAAGATGATTAAGCTTATGAGTCAGATCTAGTGAACGATTGATTCCATTGAATCTAACAGATGATTGTGCTTAGAGTTAGATCTAGTGAAGGATTGATTCCATTGAATCTAACTCTGTGTTGAAATTGAGCATAATGAGCAAACATTAGTCTGCTTAGAACATCACAAACGGTTTCGAATCTTGGTTTCTTTTTCGATGAATCGATTAAATCTTGCTTATATCATTGCCAATGTTTAGAATCTGCTCGTAAATGTTACTGATGCCTGTCTACTTCGATCATCGGAAATGGTTTAGAATCTTAAGTTTCTTTTTCATTGAATCGATTCAGTCTTAGTCATGTCTGTTTATATCATTGCCAATGTTTAGAATCTGCTCGTAAATTTTCTTATATATGTCTGGCTACTTCGATCATCGGTAATGGTTTAGAATCTTAGTTTCTTTTTCGATGAATCTTTTAAATCTTAGTCATGTCTGCTTATATCATCACCAATGTTTAGGATCTACTCGTAAATGTTACTTATGTCTGTCTACTTCGATCATCGGTAATGCTTATATCATTGCCAATGTTTAGAATCTGAAAGGTGTTTACTTTAGATATATATTGGTGCTCGTAAATGTTACTAATGTCTGTCTACTTCGATCACTAGTAATGGTTTGTATTCTAAAGTTTCGTTCTTGATAAAAACTATAACCGGTGCTCATAAATCCTGCCAATGTCCGCTTAGATTACTGCCCGATGTTTAGAATCAAAAAGTGTCGTCCTTTATGTATATATAGTTGATGCTCGTAAATGTTACTAATGTCTGTCTACTTCGATCATCATCAATGGTATAGAATCTAAAGTTTCTTCCTTGATGAATCTATCATTAGTGCGCATAAATCTTATTATGAATGTGCTCATGTTGATTGCACGCGTCTGTGTGTTAGGTCCCTTTGGTAGAGGTCAAATGCAGAAACCATTCGAGGAAGCAACGTACGCGCTCAAGGTAGGAGATATAAGCGACATTGTCGATACCGACAGTGGAGTCCATATCATAAAGAGAACAGCTTGAGTAGCTGATCTTCATGTATCAAAATTTCCCAGCTTTTTTCTTTTGTTTTCCTTCACTTCTAAACCAAAAGGAGAAGGTAGAAGATGAAGAATAAGGTTATTGTTGTTTTGGTTTCGATTCTGAATTTGTATACGGATTCAATACAATCTACATATGATAAACAGAAACTGAGAAAGTATCTCTCAGTCTCTTCGTATAATGATTCAGTTCTGTTTAAATTTATTAACCATTGGAGTATTATTGTTCGAATTAGGCATGGCGTTCGTTTTAGGTTCGGTTTTTTCGGTTTTCGGTTCTCAAAAATTGGAACCATTCGGTTCCTAAAATATTTCGTTTCGGTTCTTTCGTTGTAAGTAACCATTCAAGTATAAATTTTCGGAATTTTGCATATTTTCGGGTATTTTTGGGTATTTTTGCATATTTTAGGTGTTTTTAGAATATGTTCATGTATTTTTATGTATTTTCGGTTCTAATTGATTATCCGAAATATTGCGGTTCGGTTTCAATTCTTTCGGTTCTCGAAAATTGTAACCATTCGGGTAACTTTTATTTTTTTCCTGTTTCGGTTCGGTTTCGGTTATCGTTTTTTCGATTTCGGTTAGTTTGTCCAATCCTAGTTGGAATATTTTTGAGGTTTTTGGTTATTTTTGTGTAATTTAAGATATTTTAGGTTATAATATTTACATTTTTTGGTTTTTAGTTACCCGTTCGGTTCCGGTTCGATTCCGGTTCTTAAATAAATGGTTTGTATTTTTCTTTGCGTTTCTTCGTTGGTTTTTAGGCTACAGTACCTTTGACTAGTAAACAGCATCATTTTCTATCTACCTGTTTCTTCTTCATCATCATCTTCATTGTCAATGACGAGAGAAGAGAAATCGAACCGCAGCAACAAAGCCACATCCATTTGCCGTATAACCGGAGATCACGTCCACTATTCACCGACGCGCCAAACTAGATCCAAGCGTCGTCTTCACGCGCCGCCATCACCTAATCTCTACACTAGATTCGAATCAAGCTTCCGAGTCAATCGCAAGGTACATTACGGCGAATGCAGGAAGAATCAAGCTGCCGATATCGGAACCACCGCTTACGACGGCTGCGGCGAGTTCGTTATCTCCACCACCGGAGAAGATCCGATGAATTGCGCCGCATGCGGTTGTCACCGTAGTTTCCATCTGGAAGAATCCCATCCCCAAAGCTTTGCCGCGAACGGCCGTGATTCTGCATCGGTCCTTGAAGTGCTCAAGCTTTCTCCGTCACAGTTCCGTCAGATCTTCTGCTCTCCGTACGGCAGAAGAAATCGCGAAGTGAAGGAAAATGCTACCGGACTCGCCGCGGATCGATCTGGCGACGGCGATTTAGCGGCGGAAGAGGAGGAGGAGGAGAGAGTGAAGAGGCTGAAGACGAAATTCACGGCGGAGCAAACAGAGAAAATGAGGAATTACGCGGAGAAGCTACGGTGGAGATTGAGCAAAGCGAATCAAGAAGAAGCTGATGAGTTTTGTATTGAGATTGGAGTAAATCTCAAGAATTTTAGAGTTTGGATGAATAATCACAAAGACAGAAACTAAAAAAAAATGATTTTTATGTTAATTTAACTGCGTAAATGTGTATGAAAAATAATAATAATAAGGTTTTCATTTGAATTTTTTTGAGAATTAAAATGAAACGGTTTCGCATTTTTTTGATTTTTTGTTCTTCTTCTCTTTGATTCTCGATGGTGGAAGCTACGTCGAATCTAACGCCGTCGCAGAGATACGCCGCGAGTGCATTATTCGCGGCGGCGCTTCACCAATCTCAGATCAGCCAGACAAAACCGATTGGATTCTCGGTCACCGATCACGGCCAGAGTGACGGAGATGGCGGTGATCGTGTTTCCGATGACGTGGATCTCTGGGTTCACGAGGATTCTGGCCTCCTCCGACCTGTTTTCAGGTGAATCGGTTATGTTTTGGAGTTAAAGATGTGTTCATTGTGTATATTTTTTGAGCTTTCTTTGCGAATTCGATTTCAGATTTCTTCAGATTGATTCTTCAGCTTGGCATGGCCTCGAGGAAATCGCAGCTTCTTCTCCGACAAAGGATCACATCGGCGCGGTATGAGTAAAGCATTATTCGAAATTCGTTGTAATGTGTTAATCCTAGTGCATGCCTGATGAAACATTCGTCTCGGCCTTCCGTAAAAGTTTATAGTTCCACAAATTTCAAGGCCGGCGTGCGGCTAATTACTGGTGTTTTTTTTCATTGTAGTTCATCAAGTTACTCGCGGAAGATGCGAGTGAAAGTGATGATTCTAGCGATATGGTGGAGAAAGAGAACGCTTTAGCTAAAGGTGCTGAAGCTATGGTTCAAAGTATTCAACAAGGTTCTATATCTGTGGAAGCGAAGAAGGAGAAACATTTGGAATACGAAAACGAATGCCGCGAGAAGTATTCTGTTCCTGATGTACAGTCTGTTGCTTCGGTTAAGGAAACAGAGAGTCACGGGGAGGATGTTGTTAGAGATGGAGGATGTAATCCTGCGATTGTTGAAGACGAGAAACCTGTTGAAGAAGTAGCATTGCTTAGCCATGAGAGGAAGATAAGTGTTCTTTACGAGTTGCTTTCTGCTTGCTTAGCGGATAAATATGAGGAGAACGAGAAATGTACACGGACTAGGAAAGGCTATGATGCGCGTCACCATGTTGCTCTGCGATTACTTGCGACTTGGTTTGATATTCAGTGGATTAAAATGGTTTGCTAGCTTCATTCTTTCAAGTTTCAAATTTGTAAATTCTTGAGCATTTGAATTATGCGGAAATTCTATTTTCGTACGGTATTTTCTAGGAAGGAGTTGAGACAATGGCTGCTTGCTCGGCCATGGCATTGCAAAAGTCGAGCGAAAATAAGGACGGAGAGTCTCTGTCCCCAAATAACGAATGGGATAAATGGAAGCGCGGAGGCATCATTGGAGCCGCGGCTTTAACAGGGGGTACCTTGATGGCGATCACTGGTGGTACGGTGTCAAGTTTGTAAGAGTTTTGTTTTAGAACATGCTAAACTCTTAACTTGTTTTGATATACATATTATACGAAACAGGATTGGCTGCTCCAGCAATCGCTGCAGGGTTTGAAGCATTGGCACCAACACTAGGCACGCTAGTTCCGGTTATCGGTGCCAGTGGGTTTGCTGCAGCTGCCAGTGCTGCGGGAACTGTTACCGGTTCTGTTGCTGTTGCAGCATCTTTTGGAGGTAAATAAACAATAGACCATACTTTTTTTTGGCTGCTTTACAGAAAAAATATGGAATGAGTTTATCGTGTTCTTTGCTTCTAAATCTGTTCATGATCAGCCGCTGGAGCTGGACTCACCGGGACTAAGATGGCGAGGAGAATTGGTGATATTGAAGAGTTTGAGTTTAAAGCTATTGGAGAAAATCATAATCAAGGAGTGAGTTTCGATTTTCTTCTGCTGCTAAGTCATTGCTTCGTATTGAAATCTCTTTGCTTTGCATTTTCCGATTTTGAGGATGACGTCTTTTCGTTTATTGATGTGATAGCGATTAGCAGTGGAGATCTTAGTTGCTGGCTTTGTTTTAAAGGAAGAAGACTTTGTAAAGCCCTGGGAAGGGTTAACTAGCAACTTGGAAAGGTACTAGTGTACATTTTTTTGCGGTTGATTCGACAAATTCGTAAGATTTCATATGTTTGCTGTAATTGTTTCTCAGGTACACGGTGCAATGGGAATCGAAGAATATTATTGCAGTGAGCACTGCAATTCAGGATTGGCTTACATCAAGTAATATATGTAGTTTTAACCATCCAAATCGATCCTTTTGTTATTTCCTCCGCGAGTAAATAGTAAACACCGACATGAAATTGTTGCAGGGGTTGCGATGGAGTTGATGAGACAAGGTGCAATGCACACGGTACTAAACTCGCTTTTAGCTGCAATGGTTTGGCCGGCAACAATCTTAGTAGCTGCTGATTTCATCGATAGTAAATGGAGTATCGCTATTGACAGGTAAAATGAGAATACCGTATGGATGGAAATGTAACCATTACTACTGCAACCAAGTTTATGTTTAT
This sequence comes from Anastatica hierochuntica, assembly GCA_900406275.1. Classification (NCBI taxonomy): domain Eukaryota; kingdom Viridiplantae; phylum Streptophyta; class Magnoliopsida; order Brassicales; family Brassicaceae; genus Anastatica; species Anastatica hierochuntica. The sequence continues at coordinate 50,738 of OVAN01000416.1, forward strand.
TGCTTTTTCATATTTCAGGTCAGACAAAGCAGGAAAACTTCTTGCGGAAGCGCTTCGAAAAGGATTGCAAGGAAATAGGTACGAAGTTTCTCCAATAGGAAGTTATACAATATGAATTTTACGTTACTGTATTGTGATTATTTCTTTTGTTTGGAAATTTTGTGAGGAAGACCTGTGACTCTTGTGGGTTTTTCGCTTGGTGCGCGTGTTGTCTTTAAGTGCCTCCAGGCTCTGGCCGAGACTGAAAAAAACGGTAGTTCTCTCTCTCTCTCTCGCTCTGTCTTTAGAAAGAGTATTATCTTCGGAATTGAGTCTTGTTTTAACACATTCGACGCAGCTGAAATTGTGGAAAGAGTTGTTCTTCTCGGAGCACCAATTTCAATCAAGAGCGAGAATTGGCAAGACGTAAGAAAGGTAATAAATCGTCTTATAGTAGCAACAATCGATGATCACAGTCTAGAGAAACAACTTCTGGTGTTCGCTTTCATATTTACACGTCTTCGATCGGTTAATTACTAGATGGTGGCTGGAAGATTCATTAATGTTTATGCTACAAATGATTGGACCCTCGGAGTTGCATTTCGTGCGAGGTACTTAACCGTTCTTTCCATCGTTAGCTACTACTTCAATTCCTCCTTTCCGCCTGCAAAACCGAACTTTTTTGTTTTTCCCTTTCGGCAGTCTGTTGTCTCAAGGATTAGCTGGAATCCAACCGGTATCTATCCCGGGGATCCAGGATGTAAGTTATCTCATTCTGAATATTTTCGTTTCATGTTTAGTGAAATGAAAGTTACCATCATCTTCGTTGTTGCAGGTGGATGTCACCGATATGGTGGAAGGACATTCGTCTTACCTATGGAAAACTCAGCAAATTCTAGAAAGACTCGAACTCGACAACTCTTACTCGGTCTTTCGCAACACTCTCTAGCTAACCGAACCAAATATATATATTTAGTAAGACCATATCCCATTTTAATCCAGCTTTTCAGTGTCCAGAGATCGATTTTTGACGACACAATCTTCTTCTTTCATTCACAGGTACGTTTAATAACACACACAACACATTCACATTGCCACCATTTACATAGAAACTCACTCAATTTTTTACCCGAAAACATCGGAGAAACTCTATTGACACAATAAAGGGTTGTCTATTTGAACTTTCGACGCATCTTTGTAGTGTAGTTTATAACAATTTGTCCCTATTTTCCTCCTCAAAACGACTAGTACATCACTTGGTATAGTGTATAAATGACTACTTTCCGAATCAGTTTTACGAGTTTACTTATTTTCGGTTCATTTTGAGGAAGACAAACGAAGCAAGTCCCAAGAGAAAGTAACGAAAACAGGGTAGAGAAAGGTTAGAGAGGGCAGATGAGGCGAGTGTTAGGCACGGCGATGAGGCGTGTGGCTCTAGGAGCGGTGAGACCCATGACGTCGCTCATGTCGAGCTCGCTTGGTTTCATCCCATCGGGCAACTGCCAAGTGAAGCAGTGAATAATGTTAGCCACAGCGACTTCCATCGCGTAAAGACCGAGCTGCATTCCTGGGCACGATCTCCGGCCTGCCCCGAATGGTATAAACTCGAAGTTAGTCCCCATGAAATCGGGCATACCCGGTTCCATAAACCTTGAAGGCCTAAACGCTTCCGGATCAACCCACAGTTTCGGGTCACGCGCGATCGCAAAGGCGTTGATCATTATGCGTGAGCCTTTGGGCACAGAGAAGCCTTGGAGCTTTGTGTCCTCAACGGCCTCGTGGAGGATGAGTGGGATCGGTGGATGTAGCCTCATGGTTTCTTTGAGTGTGCACTTGAGGAAAGTCAGTTTCTCGAGATGTGTCTCATCCACACGCCGGTCAAGACCCACAACCTCGGCGAGCTCCTGTTGGAGCCGTTTGAGTTCGTTCGGGTTTCGTAAGAGCTCTGTCAAAGCCCATTCAATCCCCGACGCCATCGTCTCCGTTCCTCCAAACATAACATCCTTCAAGTAACAAACCAAATAAGTATACATCGAGCTATGAAAACATTGAAATGAAAAATGTTATAACGTTTTGGCTTTACCATAACGAGTGCTTTGATATTATCACGAGTGAGTTTGATGGAGTTCTTATTACGATTTGTTGATGAATCTTGGCTCACTAAACTCTCTTCTTCGCTATAAAACGCAAGTAAATCATCAACCATATCGGTATCTTCATCGACGTTTAAGATCTCTCTCTTTTTCATATGATCATTGATAACTTCATCAATGAACCCATCAAGATCGTTACGTGCCTTAACGAGTCTCTTGTTTATACCATGTAGATCAAACCAGCCTAGGAACGGTATGTAATCGGCTACGTTGAATGCTCCGAATAGCTTCGAGAACTCTTGCAAGATCCTTATGAACTCGTCTTGTTCGGTCTCGCAGGCAGCACCAAACGCGGCACGGTACGTTATGTTCCGTGTCAATGTGAAAATAAGCTCTCCAACGTTCACAGGCTTACCGATGTTTCTAGACAAAGACCGGATCATATTGTTTACTTCATCGCGGACAGAGGCCCATGACTCTGCCCGTTTCCGGCTAAACACTTTCATGACACACACTTTCCTCATTTGTCTCCAAAAGGGTCCATACGGAGCAAAAGCCATGTCGGCTAGGTCGTAGGTTAAGTAGTTTATGGCTATGGTCACGGGACGGTTTGAGAAGCTTATGTCTTGGACTTGGAGGACTTGTCGGGCCACGTCGGGCGATGTGATGGCAAATACATGGTTGAAGCCCATTCGTAGATGGAACAAACCGCCATATTGATTGGCTAGCTTGGCTAGACCATGGTGTGTAAGTTGGTCCATCATTAGCATGTTGCCAATTATTGGTAGACCCTTGGGACCGGGTGGGTAGCGCGGTTTACGCCATGGCGAGATGAGGTAGACTAGAACAAGAAGAGAGATAGTGATGATGAGAAGAGCCGTGGGATCGATTAGTTGGTTTAGAGTTTGTGATAATAGAAGAGACTCCATTGTAAGATTGTCACTTAATTTTGAGATGATGTGATTATTAAGGCCAAGGTTAGCTTTTATAGTAGTCATAATTAGTTGGCCTTAGTTTTGTGTGATTTTTTTTTTGTTAAGAGCTATCGAAACCGGTGACGCAGAGTTTACGTAACACAAATCATCCATGTGTAATCTAACAATACATGCTAACTTGTCCACTTTAGTGTTTAGACGTATGAATTTCTTTTAAAGAGTGGACTTTCGTATAAACAGCGAGTTGACTTTTGCGAAATGAACTATTTTTTGTGTTGGATTATATATACAAGAATAATATTGTTGCACTAGATTTGTCTATAGAATATTTTTCATCGTCATAGGTGATTAATAATATACTTAATTAATGTTTACATAATTTCGGTTACGTAATTTCGTTATTTTTAATGATTTTGTAATATTTTTAAGATTTTATGTTTTCATAGTTTTAAAAAGTGATAAAGTCATACAAACTAAAAAAGAAATAAAATTGTTAGTTTACAGAAAAAACTAACTTAAGTTTGCAAAAAATTGTAAACATATTCGCATGAACATATTGGCCCGAAGGTTACAACATCAGTCAAGCGCTATATGCATGAACGCGAAACCATATCGAACGACTCTACATGCAATATTATAAAAACTTCTTAAACATTTAAAATCTGCAAAAAAATATATTCTCTATGAATCAAACTCTAGAAGCGATATAAATTCTTGACCACTCGGTCTAGGGCTAGGCGTTCGGATACTCGATCGGGTTCAGATCGGGTTCGGTTCGAGTTCGGATCCCGGACTCCAATTATATAATATCCGATCGGGTATTTTTACTGTTCGGGTTTGGGTTCGGGTATTTAGGTTCGGGTTCGGGTAGTTCGGGTTTGGGTATTCGGGTTCGGATATTTTGGATTTTTTCGAGTATTTCGGGTTTTTTTTTTTGTATTTCGGGTATTTTCGGATATTTTTTGGATGTTTCAAAACTTTTTGGGTATTTTAAAGATTTTCGGATAAATTGGGATATTCATTTGAAGTACTCATTCGGGTATTTGGATATTTTCATATACTTTTTAGGATTTCAGGTTCAGATTCGGTTTGGATTGTTTGGATATTTTCAGGTTCAGATATTTTCGGGTACCCGTTCAGGTTCGGTTCAGATCCGAGTATACCCGATACCCGAACTACTTGAGGTTATTACCCGTTCGGATAATTTTATAGTTCGGGTTTGGGTTCGGCACGAGTATTTTGGTTGGAATTCGAATTCAACTTCTGGTTTCGGATAAAATGTCCAGCCCTAACTCGGTCTAAAGGTTTCCACTTTCCAATGCATCATTGAAAACTAGCAGGATAACTAAGCAAAACGAAAAAGAGCAAGCACACGTAAACTAGTGTAAAGAGCGTGCGTAAATATGTAAAGTACAAGCTTTATTAATCAACTAATTAAATTGTTAGTTGATTATTCTATATTATATCATATGTTATATCTTAGAGTAACCAACTACATAGGCATGATTTGGGACCCTTTCTTCTACGTACGTATGATAAATTTGTTGGTAGATAATGACGAACAAAAATCTAGCGACCAACTTTTTTTTTAATAGAGACATGACTCAAATTTAATTTCCTAAAGAGTCAATGTAATCGTCACGTAGTTTATTCATCACAAGCTTCGTTTTAGACTAATATGTGGTACTATTTTAACTAGTCAAGTTAGAGTAAGAAAGTGTTCAGTGTGAAACGAACCTATGGATTTAATGAGTTTATATTATTGTTGGGATCAATTTAATGTCCCGCATCGAAAGTTTAGACAAAAAAGTGTAATATATGAATAGTGTCCAACTCCAACAGTATAAGACCTTTTGAGAAGAAATCCAAAACCAATTTTTTACGGGTTTTTCTCCATCTAATCTTAAGCGGACAATATCATATTAACAGAGAGTTGGTTACAGAGTCTAGGTTCGGAGAGTGGAGATAGACTATGCGGGAGAAGACCTTTAATAGTAATCTCGCAATCTAAAGCTGTCGGGTGCTTTGTGTAAACTCTTCCTAACTTGGGTCAGGTTAGATGGCAGGTTATGTTGCTGATACCGATGGTACAAGAGAAATGACAAAATGATTTGCTGGAGAGGAGACTACAGTGTATGTGGTTTGTGATTGATTGTGAGAGTTTCGATTGAATACACCGAAGGTTCTTTCCGGTAGAGTTGAGGACAAAAAGGTCCTAACCGGATGTAGCAGTTCGTTAGCACCGTGAACTGGGTTAAATCGACGTTTCTAGGATAGGTGAATCGGGTCGGATTCCACAACAAATTGTACATTATAAAAACTAAGGAAATGAGGAATGATTACTTTACAACTTGCCTAATATCTAACCGTGATCAAGAATATGAAAGTTCAACACAAAAGTTACAAATCTCATACATCTTCCAACAATATCAAATTATCAGTTCGGCTTTAAAAAGATTCGTTTGTTATCTGTACACAAAATCGAGATTACTTTCCATGCTAATGTGTTAGGATATGTTTTCATTTTTAAAGTTCAGCTAAATTATTACACACTTAATAGAAATGTTATTTGTATTATTCCTAGTGTTAATACCTTTTCTAAAATAATAGATAACTCTATAAATAATCTTCGGCAAATAATAAAAACACGTATATATATACATACGATTTTAACATAAAATTAACATATAATCCGGACGTAGCGCGAAAGATGCCCTAGTAACATATTATTAATTCTACTAGGTTTTTTAACTCTATTTACTTCATTTTGTTTTTAGTACATAAAACATCTTTCATTTTCATTCATGGACATTTACTTTATAATACACATTTTTATCTTATAATCATCTTTAATATTTTTTCTAAAGTAATAATATAAAATAAAATATTTTCCATGACTTTGGAGAGGTTCAAATCGTAGTATATATAATTAAATTTACCAAAATAGCAAATATATATTTCAATGATCATTGTGAAAGGTAAAGACCAAGTAAGTAGCTCTTTGCTAATAATACCAATGAAACGAAATTTAATCCACAAAATTCTCAATGGTGCATAGATGGATCAATGACTCTAAACATAGAAAACTAAACATTACTATAAAATCAGACAAAGAACTACATTTCAAACAATTCATTCTTCAAATAAAACATAGTTCCTTAAAATAATTCTTTTAACAAAAAAAAACAAAAAATAGAATAATGGCAAGACTTCAACTATTGTTATGTTTCACTATTCTCTTTGCATCAGTGACTCTACTAGATGTGGTTTCAGCTCACTTAAAGACTAAACCATCTTTGCCTCCCATTGAAGATCCGAAGACAGTGAAAGATGTGGAGACTTACACTGTTAATGTTGTGATGGTCTTTGTGTCAAACCTTGAGAAGGAATGTCCTAAGACAAATAAATTCAGTGCCTTCTTTGAGAGACTTAGGGGATTTGCCAAGTATGTTTGTCCAATAAGTAGTAATGGGCGCGATCTGAAGGCTAAAGCTGGGAGCCTCTTTCAGGCTATATCTTCTTTGGCCGTTGGAAAGGTAATATTTTTGTCAAAATTTGAAAAATTGTGCTTTCACTAATGAACCATTTTATTAACTTCATTTACAGATAAAGGAGGAAATTCAAGAAGAAAAATTGGAAGCCATGGATAACTTGAAATGGATGGAGTCGGTGGCAGGTAAGATCTTAGGTGGTCATAAAAACGATGAGAGCGAAGAATCCATGAAGTTAACAAGCGAACAAGTAAAGGAAATCAAAGAAGGGATCTTGAAATGGCAAACAGTGATTACTAAAATCACAAACACAATGGTAGAGAGCATAACAACAACTTCTTCTTCTGAAGAAGAATCTACGATTACAAAAGGTAGTTCAAGCTCTGATAGCGGAGGCTCTTTCGAAGACACAACCGGTTCAAGCTCTGACTTTGACAGTCCTATTGGAAGTCCATCCATCAGCCCATCTGGTTCAAGCTCTGACTTTGAAAGTTCAACGGAAAGTCCATCCATCAGCCCATCTGGTTCAAGCTCTGACTTTGAAAGTTCAACGGAAAGTCCATCCATTAGCTCATCTGGTTCAAGCTCTTTTGATGCAGGTGAAAGTGAAACTTCTTCGACGGATACTAGCGGTGCTGCAAGTCCTGCAAAAGATTCTACAATTACAAAAGATAGTTCAACCTCTGGTAGCGGAAGCTCTTTCGAAGACACAACCGGTTCAACCTCTGACTTTGACATTCCTGCTGGAGGTCCATCCATCAGCCCATCTGGTTCAAGCTCTGACTTTGGAAGTCCAACGCAAAGTCCATCCATTAGCCCATCTGCAAGTGAAACTTCTTTTACGGATACTACCGGTACCGCAAGTCCTGCACAAGATTCTACGGTTACAAAAGATAGTTCAACCTCTGATAGCGGAAGCTCTTTTGAAGACACAACTGGTTCAAGCGCTGACTTTGAAAGTCCTATTGGAAGTCCATCTATCAGCCCATTTGGTTCAAGCTCTGACTTTGGCAGTCTTACTGGAAGTTCATCCATTAGCCCATCTGGTTCAAGCTCTTTGGTTGCGGGTGAAAGTGAAGCTTCCTTAACGGATACTACCGATACCACAAGTCCTGTGAGCAGTCCCTCTAGCTCTAGCTCAAGCTCTGATACTAAAACTGCCGGTTCAAGTGAGAGCAGTGAGATGACATTGACCGAAGTCGAGACTGATACTTCCAAAGAAGTAATGGCATTCTTAATGAACCTCGAAAAGAAGTGTCCCCCGAAAGAGGAATTTAAATCCTTCTTCGAGCAACTTAAGGCTACCATGACAACCGCCTCCAAAGAAGTTTCCAAAACAAAAAAGAGCTTCCTCTCTCAGATGAAATCTTCAGTTGGGAAACTATCTGATGTCATGACATTCATGATGTCAAGAATCGGAAGCAAATCAATAGAGGTACAAAAAATGAACTATCCTTAACAATCCAAATCAAATAAGAGACATGTTCATATGACTAGTAATAACAAAGTCCATTTCATTTTCTTTATTTTGCGCTATGTCGATAGGTGAAACAGTCCCTCGAAACTTACCAAGGAGAAGTGATGAAGGCTGTGCAAGAATTAGAAGCCATCCATAGTCAAATTCTGAGCCAGAATAAAGGCAAGAAAGATGGAACTTTGACATGCACACCAGCACAACAAAAAGAGATTCAAGTCACAATCACAAAATGGGAACAAGTCACATCCAAATTCGTTGAGACTGCTATTCAAAGTGAGACACAATCTTCTACAACTACTACTTCTACTAGAAAGGAGGCTTAACTATATTCTTCGCCATAAATCAACAAGAATATACCATATAATTAATATTTTCATTAAAGCTAATAATTCTAGATTTTTTGTAAATAAAAGATCGGTTACTAGGTTAGTAGATCCCATATACATTTTCTTTTGTCAATAAATAGAGAAACTCAATGAGTTTGTATATCTCTTCTGAGTTTGTGACTGATTATGCTTTGGCTTAAACTGATATTCAAGCCAATATTCATTCACCTTATAGCATTTATATATAGTGTAATTCATCTTTCGACAATGAGAACATATTAGTACAAATTTCTTTTGGTGTTAAGTGTATGCAACATATGCTACATCATCTTGATCTAGTATACCGTAGATGTCAGCTAAGCAAGGACGAGGCGATGTATTAAGTATTTGACATCTGATATATTTGCAATATTGTCATTCAATCTCATGAGAAACTGAATGATCTTGTTGTCTTCAACATCCTTTAAGAGGTCCTTTACTTTTCCACAATTATAGCTACAAGAAGAAGAATATTTCATGTTTGCTAACTATTTTCATAGCGTCTTCGTCTTTGTATACTGAGTAGACAAATCTAGAGAACTTTATGTAAGTGTCATCACATTCTGCTCTAGCAAATACCTTTAGGTCAAATTTCTCACTTAAAATTTTGTTGTTACATCATTCCATAACTCAGTCACATTTATAGTAACTTATCATATATCTCCTGGTTATCCATAGTTAATAACCATGATTTTACCATATTGTTGCATCTTCTCAAAATTTTGAGCATATTATCATATTCTAAATGTCTCGGTAATGATCCATCCACAAAACCGAGCTTGTTTTTGTTAAGTTACATGGGCTTCCAACTTAAAATCAATTGACGATAAGTGGATTGGCCCATGTCTCTTATATATTGTTAAGAATCTCTTCCAACTTTTGATGTGAGATATTTTTCCCTAATACGCCCCCTCGAGATGATGGCTCTCTTGGCCATAGATCTCGGTATTTTCGGACAACGATCAAGTGGACCAATTTTGGATCGAATCGATTGGATCGGGTTGGATTGTACAGATTTGGGCTCTGATACCATGTTAAGTTACATGGACTTCCAACTTAAAACCAATTGGCGATAAGTGGATTGGCTCATGTCTCTTATATATTGTTAAGAATCTCTTCCAACTTCTGATGTGGAATATTTATCCCTAATAATTTGTCGCATCTTTCATAGTTGTATACGATAGATTATAACTGAATCCATTTAGAATATAAGAAACAATGACCAAACCTGGATGATCTGCAAAATGGAAGAAATTAGAGCATCTCCATCCATGGATCCTTAGCCCAAAAATCATTAACTATTCATTGGTGGGACCAATGAATAGTTAAGGATTTTTGGGCTAAAGAGTCTTTAAAATCCTAAACTAAGGATCAATCCTTAACTATTCTCGCGGGCCCCACGACACGTGGCGGCCCGCGATTGGATCCCTTATTAATTTTTTTTTAAACTGATAAAAAAAATAATAATAAAAAATTAAAAAAAAAATCATTTTTAAAGATCTCCCTTAAGGATTTATGGATGAAGATGCTCTAAGAGAATTATAATAAGACTCGATTGCAACCTTCAGATGAACATCTTGAGCTTTGTGATACACAAAATTATTGTATTGCTTATTATGCAATTCAAGGAATTTGTATGTGAATATAATAAGAAAATCGAGGACCTAAAGGAAAAAGTCAAAATGATTATAATTATAAGAAGCATATGAGTCCACATGTGCAATGCCTTAGATTCTTTGAAGCTCATATATTGGAATGCCTAAGGTCTTCCCTATCTAGTTTGTACTATCATAAACACCATATGCAATATTGATTTGACAATATGATTCGATTTGATTTGTATACACATGAATTTGACGATAAAAATGGTTTGATTATTTAGTTCATAGTACAAGCCGATTAGGATCATCGATAGTTTAAAAATTTAGAGGACCACCAATTTTTTTTGTCACAAAAAAGATTTATTGAACTTCACAAATGGAAGGATCTTGAGCAAAAAGAATCCGGTTCGCAAGCGAATCTGCTAAAGAGTTCGCAGTTCGAAGAATAAAAAAAACAAAAAACGAGATAAAAGAAGGAATTAAACTCCGGGTATCAGCGAGAAGACGAAGAATGCCAATATGATTTTCTTGACGATTGATCAAATTAACCAATACTTGGGAGTTCGAGTGTAGAAGCACATCATCAATCCCCAACACGAGAACTTCTTTTATAATAATAGTTATAATTTTCATGCCACCAAACATATATTTTCTTTTACAACTGCTTATTTAGAGCAATGATATATTTTTGTACTATATAATTGCTTTTTGGAATCACAAATACATATATAAAACGAACGACATAATTATAGCAAGACCATTATTTTCATTGCACTCTTCCATAGATAATGATCTTGTCATAGAACACATATATGTAATGCCTTTGATTATATGATATATTTGTGTTTAGATTCAAATATTTTTTACCAATCATTTATTTGAATATTTGGTCTATCTTTCTAACTATGAAATTATAGTATATATAAAATTAAATTTACTAAAATAGCAAATACATATTTAAGTGGAAAAGAAAATATCACCAACAATCATTATGAGAGGTAAAGACCAAGTAAGTAGCTCTTTGCTATTAATATCGTTCAAACGAAATTTAATCCACAAAATTCTCAATGGAT
>OVAN01000417.1:0-38241 GCA_900406275.1 Anastatica hierochuntica
ATAAATATAATTTAACTTATTCTCGTACAAGGTGCGGGTAACCATCTAGTAACACAATGAATTTGAAAACTTCAGATTTGTTTAGTCTTTTCCCTTAAGAAATAAGTTTTTTAAATCAATTCAAATTAGTTTCCATCTAGTAAATCTTATATTTGTTATTATTTTTTGTGGAAGAGATTTCTATGTATACAAATTAATGAAAATACATAAGTATATCTATTTTAAAACAGAAATTAAATAGAAATAAATGAATAATTGAATATATAATGATTTTAAATTTTATTTCCCTAATTTTATTTAGTTTTAATTTAAAGCAAGTAAATATTATATAGATTTTACTCTCTTACATGGTTTTGGATAAAATTTGAATTTCATGAACTCAATCATAAATGTTTTTCACAATCCAACAAAATCTATAAATAAGGCTTTCATCACACCAAGAAAAACCTATAAAAAAGGCTTTTATCCTACCAATAAAAATCAAACAAAAACTAAAATCACTTGTATCTGACTTATAAAAGACTTATAAAAAGACAGCTTTTGTGAAGGTACATGTATACGTTCTTCTCTGTCATCTAACTAATTTTGAGCCATATTATGATGTTTTGTATATTTTTTTTTTTGTTAATATGATGTTTTGTATTTTGTAAGTCTTTTAGTCAATATGTGCATATATGTAAGATGATGCATACAATATGTTTCTGTGAGCCATATAATCTAATCTAATATATAAAAGTTGTTCAACTCTCTCCAAGAGTTTGACACGTCATCAATTTCGGCTGATGTGAAGTTGACATGTGTCGCTATGAGATTTAAACTATAAAAATAATTTGTACGAAATATATAATTTATTAAAATCGTATTTATTCATAGAATACGAAAGGTCGTTCCTGTTATTTTTAAGATTTAAATTTAGAATCGAAGAATATAAAAAGTCGGAACGTCTCAGTACACGAAAGAAGGATGTGTCTATATTAATTTAATACAATTAAATGAAAAACAAAAAAACGTAATACGACTAAATGAAAAAAAACAAAAGAAAAACGTTTTTTTGAACTCTTCTGATTCCCGTTCTCGATTCATATTATTAGCTATTTAAGTAGAATTTTGAATTCATATTATTCATATTAATTTAATACATACGGTAATCATATGATGTCTTTTTAAGAATTTTATTTAAAACGTATTTGTAAATTAACATTTTATATAAGATTATAAGTAGTCATCCGGGAAAAAAAACACTAAGATTTATGTATTGAATATATACTATATGATAAAAGAAGGAAATTGCAAATTTAGTAAAAAAATATAAATAAAATTTCAAACAATTTTAAAAAAAATTACGAAACAAAATCAAACAAAATCCGCGCATAGCGCGGATGTTCTCCTAGTATTCATATAAAAGTCTGATTATTACTAACGGCAGACAGTGTTTAAATTCTATTCTATTGAAAACATAGATTGATAAATAAAAGAACCAAGTTAAAATTGTTTAAGGAATGAATACACGTTATATATATATATCAATATATGTATATATGAGTAAATTTGTGTTCTAACAAAAAAAATTAATTAGGTTTGAGGTTTCACAAAAAAATAAAAAATAATAATGGGTATATTTATTATTCTGGGCTTCTTCTGTGAACAAAAAAATGGGGATAAAATGGTCAATTCTTTTTGAACAAAAAAAGAGTGTAAATAGTTAATTGATTATTTTTTCATTTGACCTAATGATTATTAATCTACTCTTATTATGGTTAGACATCTAAATAAGAGGGGCAATTTGATCTAGAAACAAATATAGGGATATCTTTGTCAAGAAAAGTAAGTTGTTGATTGAGTTGAAAGAGTATTAAAAAGAAAGCCAAAATATTTAAAAAGCAGAAAGAAAAAAACCAGTTTCGTCGTCTCTGTGAAAGATACGTGAAAGAGAGAGAAGGAGGTTTTTTAAAAGAAGTCGTGAAGGCTCTCCTCGAGCGATGCGTTGAAGGCGAGACTGTCAATAAAAATGGCGAAAACATCCTTCCTCTCTTCTTCTTCTTTGGTTTCTTCTTCTTGTAAAGAAACCCATCACGATCCTCATTTATAAAAACCCTAATTTTCAAAACTCGTTTTTTTCATCTCATCTCCGATCTGCAAAAAACAATTTTCTCCGGCAGGTAAAATCGCTTCTACCTTACATGCATTTCCCGAATTCCCCTAGATTTTTCTCCATATTGTGGTTTTTCATGAGATTCATTCTGCATCTGTTTGATATTATATTCTTCTGTTGATCGCCAGAGATGGCGGAGGCGACGAAGGTTATGTATTTAGTGGTGGTGGACGAGGCGGATGCGGCGGCTAAAGGGGACGCCAATAGGGAGGATTCGTTTCGTTATACGCGTCCTGTTTTGCAGAGTACTCTTCAGCTTATGGGATGCAAGGCGCGTCACGCTTTCAAGGTAATGCCTTTTTTTCTTTAATGATCTCCATAGATTGTGATTTTGTGGCTTTGATTGTTTCTCTTCTCCGGAATTACTTTCTCTGTTTTTATCCGATTTGTTTTTGACGGAGGAATCTTATGAAGATTGTGATTTCTGAATCTACCCGACTTGTAGCATTGAGGTTAGATCAGTGATGTGTATGGATATAGAAAGTAACTAAGCATGATCTTTAATTGGCTCCTACTCTCTCGTGCTAAATGTCTATTCTTTGGCCTGAGTATGTTTTCCATCTCAATTTTGGAAAATTTGTATACTATTGATCTCGCCTGATACTTATATCTTTTGTGTCTCCAGTCACCATTACCTATTGTAATCTTTCTAGTATATGGTAAGGAAAACACTTTCCTTAAACACGTAGTAAAGTTTCAAGATTGGAATGGTTTTCTGTTTAGATATGCTGTTTTTCTCTGCTAGCCTGATGCTTATATTTGTCTAATAACTTATGTCATATGTAAAAGTTTTATCCTGAATCGTACTTGATGTTAATTGCTTACTCTTTTACAAAGTGTTTTAGCCATCTCTATGCCCTGCAGCCTTTTTTGCTTTTTGGTTTAGGGACTAGGAGTTTATTCTTTCCTTGATACATTCCTGATAATCTGCGTTTGTCTCTCTTGTTCTCTGTCGGCAGATCAGCCGCCGGGTTTTTGAGTTAATAAGAGGTGAGGGATCTTGTAATTCTTCACCAGAGCATTGGAAGGTACCTGAATTTGCAAAGGAATGTAGTGGTTCGACTCGTGTAGAAAAAGTTAACTGTTTGGTGGCTGATGATGTTGACAAGGATAAAAGTAAACCATTTGAGATGTACAAAAGACGCACAACTGTTGTTGTTTCTCGACAAATGTTCTTAGATGTCGTGTGTGATGCCCTGGCTGAATACAAGTATGTTGGCCGTGATCAAAGGGCAGATTTGATTCTGGCATGCAGGTAAATTTCTTAACTTCTGGAATATATTTCGATGTGTGTTGTCAAAAAAGTGATGGTATATAGAATATTAGAATTTGCATCTGTCTGCTGTATATGTCATATTCTGTGATTTAGCATATATATATTTCATTTGAAAAAGAAAGCATTAAAATATATGGCCTTCCTAAGGGTTCTTTTAGCATCTATATGGCTACCGAGCTTGTCTACTTGATAGAAATAGTACTTAAAACGAATTCTATTGAATGGCCAATAAAGAGATGTGATCGTGCACGTTTATCTTTCTTAATTTTTAAAATCGTGCTGATCACCTTTTTTCTTCTTTTCAACTGTTCTCTCTTTTTCCTTCTAATTATGGATTTTCACATTGTTTATTATATTTGGTTTGTGGTTGGCTGTATATGTAAAATCTGTGCTCGCATTTAGCTTCATACTTTACTTCATTATTCTCCATTAGTGCTCGTAGTACATTTTTAATGCCATGGACCGCTGTTCTTTGATTTGTTATCCACGCGATTTTGTTGTGCCTCGGGTTTGCTATCTCCCCCTCATACCTTCTCTTGAAACTGTATTTTTCTTCTTTTATTTCACACATTGTCACAACTCTTATTATCACTGGCAGAATCCGAGAAAGGAAAGAATCTGTAACTATTCTGCTCTGTGGGACAAGCGGCTGTGGGAAATCGACATTGTCTGCATTGCTGGTAAATATTCATTCCCTACGTTTATATGCTTTAGATTGAGAATAATATTCTCTCCTCTTTTATTTGTGTATGCTCAACTCCTAGATTATGTACAGATTCACCATTTTTCAGAGTGACAACTCATAGTGTTGTTCGATGGAATTTTATCTTTGTGCTAAAGGGTAGCAGGCTGGGGATTACGACTGTGGTATCAACTGACTCTATTAGGCACATGATGAGGAGCTTTGCTGATGAGAAGCAGAATCCTTTGCTGTGGGCTTCAACATACCATGCTGGAGAGTACCTTGACCCTGTCGCAGTTGCCGAGTCAAAAGCCAAAAAAAGAGCCAAAAAGTTGATAGGATCTCAAAGTGTAAACTCTAATATGGAGAAGACGGATGCTAGATCAAACCCAAGCCCCACTGAGTTGTTAAGTCATAAGCAGATGGCTATAGAAGGGTATAAGGCACAAAGCGAGATGGTGATTGACAGTCTCGATAGGCTCATTACCACATGGGAAGACAGGAAAGAGTCTGTAGTCGTTGAAGGGGTCCACTTAAGCCTTAACTTTGTGGTAAGTCTTATCTGTGTCTCATTACACATTATGATTTGAGGTCATGAGGTCTTTTCAGTCTAACTTTCTCTCTTTTTTATTTTTCCTTCGGTAGATGGGACTGATGAAAAAGCACCCTTCAATTGTTCCCTTCATGGTATACATAGCCAATGAGGAGAAACACCTGGAACGGTTTGCAGTCCGAGCAAAGTATATGACATTGGATCCAGAAAAGAATAAGTATGTAAAGTATATACGTAACATCAGAACGATACAGGATTATCTATGTAAACGAGCTGACAAACATCTCGTTCCCAAGATAAACAACACAAATGTCGACAAGAGCGTGGCTACAATCCATGCGACAGTCTTCAGCTGTCTGCGTAGACGTGAAACAGGAGAGAAGCTCTATGATACAGCCACAAACACTGTTGCCGTTATTGATGACGAGCACAGGAACCAATGTGCAGCCAATTCATTAAGTTCCAAGGGAATGTTTCAGCTGATCCAAAGAACAGGCTCCTCTAGGCGTGTAATGGCTCTTCTGAATACTGACGGCACTGTAGCAAAAATTTGGCCTGTTGGTTCCATTGATGATATTGGGAAGCCTGTCTTGGGTAGTGAGATGTATGATGTAACAGAGCACCATAGATCCTATGAATACCTACAGAAAGCTGAACCGGTGAATCTTCAGTTTGGTCTCTTTGGGATCAGCGCCTGGCCTAATGATGGTGCTACTAGTCATGCGGGGAGTGTAGATGAGTCGAGAGCCGACTTTATTGAAACCGGAAGCAGGCATTACTCTTCTTGCTGCAGTTCGCCACGGATATCTGTTGGGCCTTCAAAAGAGGTAAATCTACACTACTAAGTGCATAAAAACATTTTTCGCATTTTAGAGAGGTTATATAACCATTTCCATATCTTTGTGCAGCGTAAGGAGGAGCAGTCCGTACATGGTAGTGATGAAGATGAAGAAGTTGATGATGATTTTCCTGAACCAGATTCTGATGAAGATCTCAGCGATAACAATGATGACCGGAACCGTGAAGAGGTAACAAAATCTTGATTTGTTTGGAGGGTGTTATAAGTTTAAGTCTTGTATGTAAATCCTTAAACCAGGTTGGTTCAGTGGATGAGGAATCGACGAAATCAGATGAAGAGTATGATGATCTGGCCATGGAAGACCAGAGCTTCTGGACAGACAAGGAAGAAGAAGAGTCTCAAGATACAATCTCGATGGCGTTTGAAAAGAAGCACAAGGAGGCTACAAAGCCCAGCAAAGATGAAAAATACATGCAAAACCTAGATCTTTTCCTCAGGACAAGGAAGCAGCCATTGACTGAAACTCTTGAACTAACGCCCGAGTATCGGAACAGAATTGTGGTGGGTGCCTCGGATAAAACCAAAATGAGGAAACGTTCACTTAGTATTCCGGCTGTCGGGAAACATGGTTCAATCAGAGATGACCATATTTTTGCTAACCAGACTGACCCTATTCTCTTGAATGCCCTGTGACCTCTTTGCCTGTGTTTTTCGGTTTTTTTTGGTTTCAGCCTTTTAGGTGTAGCTTAAAACTGATTGAAGCGTTTTAAGTATAATTTTGTATTTTCTTTTCTAATCACATCCCTCTTTCTGCTCCATTTCATTTTCAGCAGTTTACTCATTTCACCTATGTGTTAATAATTCTGTTCACCAATGAATCCTAATTTGTTTTAAAAAAGCAATTCTGATTTTTTAAAATTAATAAGTAAACGTTGACTGATAAAATTAGTAGAACTGGTAAGGTTACAAACAGGAAAAACAGCCTCTCGATAGAGGTAAGGCAGTAACATAGAGAGATTATCATCTTCTTCTCCCTTTTGCAATCAAGATAGCTTTCTTATCCAGCCAGTTTCTATATTCTGGTCAGTTGTTGGGAGTTATAAATAGCATCTTGCTCACAAACCAATTCAATACAAGTTACATGAATGTCTCACTAGAATTTGAGCTGTCCATCGAATGCATCCCAGTTTAGCTACAATTCTGTTTAAAACATGAGACATGTATAATCTTCTTAATGTTCCACTAGATTCGTAACAAACTCTTCAACCGTAACCATTGAGCATCTTCCACACGTCCTCTGCTGACAATAATGCAACGTCCACGTGCAACATTTTCTTCTTTATTTTCCCGTTTCCAAAACTTTGTCCCCAAGGTTTAAAATGTTAATATTTCTACATCAACTTGTGGTAATGCTCCCATGTTACCTCTTCTTCAAGCTTCTTACTCCACTTAACCAAAAACTTTAGTTGCTGCTTTGCCTTGTTAACCATTTTGCATAGCAGAATCAGCTCTTGTTCCTTAAGGATAATATTTGATGCTAAGTGATGCATATTGTGAACATTTCTACAAGACCACGCTTATCAAAATTCGACAAGTTCCACAATATCAGGGTGCTACCTTCTGCTTTGATCTTCTTACTACTGTTTGTTGCTTGTTAGTTGAAGCTTAACATACACATATTCTCCAATCTCAAAGCCTCTTTATGTGTAATGCTATTACGATATATGTAAATATGTTAGTTACATATATGGGTAGTTTAGACTTTTGATACTCAAAGGTGCATCTAGCTAGGTTAAACGTGGTTGTATATATATGAATGTCGTAAGATGAAATCAATAACAAGAAAACCTTTATTCTACTCTTGGTTTCTTGACATGGTATCAGAGCATTAACACACACAAATTATTGCTTGATTCTTCTGAAACTTATTCGAAAACTTCTTCTAATTCTCTGTTTTTGTGACTCGTTTTATTGGTGTTACTCTGTTTATTCTGGTTCCTTCTTCTTCACAGTACTATGACATGAAAAGAAACAGAGAAAACATGGTACTCATCTCTCAGCTCCTTCAAGTCACGGATTGAGGTTCAAAGACGCACTATATCACCATATGATCTATCCTCTGGTGACAATCTCGACTCGGTAATATCTCAACCTCCGTTGAAAGAATCTAATTACAATGAATGGGCTAGTAATCTTCGTACGACTCTTCAGTCAATAAAGAAATTCAGTTTTGTCGATGGGACAATTCCTTTACCAGAGAAGGATTCTGAAGATTGGGAAGATTGGTGGACCAATAATGCCTTGATCATGTCTTGGATCAAACTTACAATCTCTGAGAATATCAGATACAGACTGTCTAATATTAAGATCGTGAGTGACTTCTGGGAACACATACGCAGAAGGTACTCCGTTAAGAATGGTCAACGAGTGCAGCGGATTAAGGTTGAACTCGCGATGTGTAGGCAACAGGGCTTGTCTATCGAAGCATATTATGGAAAGTTGATGGGTTTGTGGACTGCGTTAGCAGAATTTCGTAGCAGCAAAGCTTGTACTCGTTCTGTTGGTGTTGAACTTGAAAAGGAACGCGAAGAAGATCGACTTCATGAGTTTCTTAAAGGGCTTGACGAGTCTAATTTTGAAGCTGTTAAATCCAATCTTCTCTCGCGTGATCCGTTAACTTCACTTGACGAAGCTTATAATGCACTGTTGCAGGAGGAAGATTCTAAACAAGCTTCACGTGTGCTTGATGATAGAGTGGAGACGATGGTATATGCGACATATACAAATTGTCTTAATGTATTAATAGGTGTTACACCTTCTCCATAATCTATTTCACGTGAGGAAAGAATGAAACAAATTTTTTCAAGTTGTGGTAGACACGGTCATCTAGCTAGCAACTGTTTTCGATCTCTCAGGTATTCGGATTGGTGGGATGTGAGGCCTCGTGGGCGTATCAATATGGGTCGTGGTCGTGGGGTTTCTAATGCTGCTGGTTCACGACAAAATCCAGGAGAAAGCTCACGGGTGAACTCTGTTCAAGTTTCTATGATGCCGCAACAACACTCAACCAATGCTTTAGTTGCTACAGATCGTATTGGCTTGACTGGTCTCACTGATGACCAGTGGAAAACTCTTGTGACATTGCTGAATGAACGCAAAACACCATCAAATTCGTTGACTGGTAAGTTTTTTTTTTGGGTTCTTGGATCATAGATTCTGGTGCGACTAACCACATGACAAGATCACTTGATTTTCTTTTGGATGTTCGGAGTGTTGTTCCTTTACCTGTAAAACTACCAGATGGTAGAATTGTTCTTGCATTGCAACAAGGGACTGTGCCGTTGAGCTCAACACTTACAATTCAAAATGTTCTTTTTGTGGATGGATTGACTTGTCACTTGATATATGTATCTCAATTAGCTACGGAGAAAAAGTGTCTCTTCCAAACTACTGACAAACTTTGTCTAATTCAGGACCGCATTTCCAGGACGCTAATTGGAGTGACTGAACAGTTAAATGGCTTGTATTTTCTGCGAGGGATGGAGTTTGCTGGAGCATTGCAACACATGGAACGAGTTACTCCAGAAATGTGGCACCACCGCTTAGGACATCCTTCACCGAATGTTTTGGGGCTTTTTCCTATTTCTGGTTTATCTATTGATAGTGATTTTAAGAATAAGGTGTGTGAGACTTGTGTACTCGCCAAACAAACACGTTGTCCGTTTCCACTAAGTTCTAATAAAACAAAGTCTTTGTTTGAATTAGTTCATTGTGATGTTTGGGGGCCATATCGTACTATGGCTCATTGCGGGGCTCGTTACTTTCTTACAATCATTGACGATTATTCTCGTAGGTTATGGCTCTATTTGTTGCAAACGAAACAAGATGTCTCCTCGAAACTTGGACACTTTTGCTCACTAGTCGTAAGACAATTTGATACACGTGTAAAGACGATTCGCAGTGATAGCGGAACATAGTTCATGTGTATATCTCCTTATTTCTATGAACAAGGGATTACTCATGAGACTTCTTGTGTGGAAACACCACAACAAAACGATCGTGCTGAGCGTAAACATCGACACATTCTTAATGTTTCTCGAGCTCTACGGTTTCAAGCTTCACTTCCGATTGAATTTTGGGGTGAGTGAATTTTGGCTGCTGCATACTTGATAAATAGAACTCCGACTCCTCTACTTGATGGGCAAACTCTGTTTGAACGTCTCTACAATCAGCCTCCACCACTTCATCGATTAGAGAAATACTCCATTGAGATGTAGGAGGTGGAACTTTAAGATTATAGTCATGCTCTTCCTTTCTTGTAAGCTCTTGGTCACCACTACAACTTTATATTCTCCTAGCAAATAAGCTAAATGCGGAGGAGGAGATTGTCCAGAGACAACTTCATATAGACTAATCTAAGTTGCCGCATGGAAAGTTGTATTGTATCAATATTTTGCTAGAGGCAAAAACTTGCTCCACAAGTGAAGGCAATCATTGCACAACGAAGATTAGTTTCAAGACATATATTCACCGCCTCAAACTGGCCATCACTTTAAGGGTAATAAGAGCTTCAAAACTTGAGAGAGACCCCTTGTAGTGTAAAAAATTCCTGCCAAAACTCACTGAGGAAAACATCATCACGATCACTCACTATTGATTGAGAAAGGCCATAGAGCTTATACACATTATCCAAGAACACTTAAGCCACTAAAGCAAACATCTATGACGTAGCAAGGACCATAAAATGTGATGACTTCTTTAACCTTTCAACAACAACAAATGTGACTGATTTCACAAATGATTGAGGTAATTCATCAATGAAAATTCATGGAGATGTCATTCCATATTGTATCATGTACATGCAATGGTTGTAGAAGTCCTAGAGATGCAGTAGTATCGAACATACACTGCTGACACACGTTATAACTTCTAATATTCAATTGTATATCTTTGGACATCCCTTTTTAATAAAACAAGCATTTGATTCTCTGATTAGTTGCCTCACAGTTTGGATGGCTAATGCTACCAGATTCATGCAGCCACTGAAGTCTCCTATACTTTAATTCCACCGCATTTGGAACAAGAAAATTTTACTCTTTCTTTTGAGAATACCATGTGCACAGGAGAAATATTCCCTAGAAAGTGGATTCATCTTCAACTCCTCGATTGATGCCTTTATACTTATATCGACCTCATAAGATTGTTGTATCTTCTGCGAAATGCCACATTCTAACAAAGTCATGGCTATGTGCAACACTGAATAACCCTCTCTTCTAGACAAAGCACATGTAATGAAATTTTCCATTCATTGACAATTTTAGATCTCATAATCAAACTCCAACATTATATGCAACCACTGCTATTGAAGAGGTTCATTGAGCCTTAGTTCCAGTAAGTATTTGAGATTTTTTTTTGGTATGTCTTGATAATAAAATAGCATGTAGTGCCAATTTTGAATTGCAAAAACCACTACGAGTTAATCTTTCTTATTATATGGACGAATGTATTTGCCTTCTTTGAAGATGTCTATTGATGAATGCTAATGGATGCCCCCTTACATTAATCTGATCTAATACAATTGAAAAAGCATCAGTTTTCATGACATTTTTTTATTAAATACAAGCAAAGCCAAGACTGGTGTTGGGCATAACACACATTTTAACTCTTTGAATGCTTTTTGAGCTTCTTCGGACCATCAAAATGAATCATTCTTTATCAACACAATCAAAGGTCCTACGATTGTACCAAAAGTTCTTAACAAACCTTCTATAATACTCGGCTTAACAAAAAAACGTCTAAACTGTTTTAGATTGTAGGTATTAGCCAATTAACAATAAATTTTATTTTCGTAGGAACAGTAGAATCACCCTTTACATGTATGTAACGGTCTAAATACTTAACTATATCTGTAGAAAATGCACACTTACTCATTTAGGGAAACAAACTATGTATCCTCATGGGCTCAAACACCTATTGAAGAAGTACCACTTCTAAGAAAAGAATCAAATGTTATAAAAAAAAATAGAATGTTATCAAAGAAAATGAGTACATACTTCCTCAAATACTTCTAAAAAATTGTATTCATCAAGCTCTCAAATGTGGTTGGAGCATTGGTGGGGCCAAAAGGCATTACCACATACTCATAGTGGCCATTATATATCTTGAATGTAGTATTATGCATATCCCTTGGGTCCATTCTGACATGATGATTTCCAACCATCAAATCAACTTTTGAGTATATCGTAAATCCTCCTAATTCATCCGTTAAATCCTCCATCATTTAAATTGGGAATTGTCTTTGATAATCGCACCATTTAAGCAATTGTAATCCACACAAAGTCGTCGAGCACCATCTTCTTTCTTGACTAACACTATAGGTGAAGCATAAGAACTTGAGCTTATTTGTATTATACCAGCATGTAATAACTAATGAATCATTTTTTCAATATCACATATTGTTGTACTGCATATCTAAATGGTCTTTGATTAATAGGATTTAACTTTTCAAACTAATGCATTTTGTGCTCATGGCCTAGTCTGAAAGGAGGTAATGACTTAGGCTCTTCAAATATATATTCAAAATCCTTTAACATCTTCTCTATAGATGGATACTGTGGAAAAAGGTATGCATTTATTTCTGACGCGCAAAGTCTTGAAGGATCTTCCTCAACCACTTGTTGCGCATAGAACATAACAAGTTGAATATGTTCCTCTTACCTTTTGTTAAATTTCATCGCTTTCACTTGTTACACTGACCTTGTGTGATACCATGGAATGAGACCTTCTTGTTCTCTCAATTGAATTGCATCTCAAGTTTCTCTAAGTCCCATATTTTTCGGGTTCGGTTTCGGATTTTCCGGGTCGGATTTTCGGGTTCGGTTTTTTTTTCCTAGCCCTAGACTTATATTTCTTTTCCATATGGCAGGATAGCCTTTGTGTGAGTGTTGCTACTCATACTCTTCGAAGTAGAACACTATTGATTATGTGGCCTCATTGGGTGAGTTTTTTCATATAATTTTCTGGAAAGTTAACACTACCTCACTATTTATGGCTGAAACATTATGATGTATACATGTGTATCAAACTGCAGCCCTGCAAGATATGCACTTCAAATACTCTTCGGATAAATTCACTCACACCCTTGATACTTCTTTATACCCTCCATTTCTTGCAATTGTTTGAGTTCTGTTGTAAGATCATCCATCAGTTCCTCGTATTTATCTTTAAGCAACAACTTATATGTCTCTCCAATCCCCCATAATAGAACCACCAAACAGTGATTGCATTATTGATCGCTGCCAAGTTGCATCATCATCATCAAAATGTATCGATGTTATTCCCACTTTCAAATATTCTACTATTAATAACCATTCTTTGATCTTCTCACCATTAAAACTATGAAAATCCAACTTAGTTAATATGGTCCAAGCAACGTAATTAGAATAACTACTAAATCTTGTTGTTTGCATAGCGTTGGGATTTAAATATTGTAATTTTGATATTGTAGATAGTGTCGAATTCACTCCTCCTTGACCCTTTTTATGCTTCGATGGTTGATTAACAATGTTAGCTGATATCAATTATATCATCTCGACATATCGGAAATTCTCTTATAAATCTTCACATTTTTTGCTTCAAATCACTCTTCTAATGCATCGAATCGTGATCCCAACACCTCTTACATCTCGCAAACGACGACCTCTTTCAGCATCATCTGATACCTTTTTAGCTTAACAATATATTCCTTAGATTAAATCAATAAAAAAGTGAATCAATATTCAAGTAAAACACAAATTCACACCTTAACCACAAAGTAATTACAAGAAAAGCAATAGCAAAATGAACAATAAAGAATTCACATTAGAACTATAGAGAAAAGATGAAGTTTCACAAAATATTATCGAAATGAAAGTAAGAAAATGCCACCGACTCATCTTAAAACTCCACTCCATTTCGTAACAAAAATCTCTTCAACCGTAACCAATGAGCATCTTTCACTCATCCTCTACTAACAATAATGTAATACAATTCAACACACTCCAATTCAAGAAGAAAGCAAAAAAATAAGGTAAATATACAATGACGTGAATTGGGAGCAAAGCATAAACTTATATTTTTCTTATGAATCAGAGAGACATATCAGATATTGCTTAAGGAAGGAAAAATTGAAACAAAGAAAATGACACCCTAGAAAAATAGAGAAAATCGGTCTCCACAATAATTGAGAAAAGAGGGACGAAAGGAAATTTACGAATGACTGTAATTGTTCGAGAAGTATTGAGAGTGTGCGGGTCTTATGTTCTTTGAACAATTTTCTCTCGATGGGTGTGCATGTTGTAGATTCCAGGGAGTTAGCAATGAAGATTTCGAATCATTCAGGTGGACCGTGGCTTTTGAATCGGGATGGTTGCTAAGCCTATAAAGATGGATGCTAAGCTTTTGGCAGAGTATTGTGGAAGTTAAATGTTGACTCGGGTTTAGTGAATTAAAAAGGAAAGGTCAATGTTGGTTTAAGTTTCAAAGTTTTCAAACCTAGTTATGTTCTTGTATTTTTTTTTGCTCAAGGACGAGCAACGTTTAAGTATGGGGAATTGATAAATCGTTGCATGGTTTTACCTTAGGTTTTTATTCATTTTAGAGATTTTATGCATCTCTATATCATAAATAGTATTTTTCTTAGTAATGTTCAGAGTAATTTCATGTCGAACTATGCATTTTGGAGCCATTTGGAGCAAAACCAAGTTTCTAGACTATTTATGAGCATAAGAAAGATCATCAACGGTGAAGGTCTTGAACTCAGTGGATTTTGGAAATTTGAATAAAAACTAAAATTTTTAGTTAAATTTCACATAGAGATGGTTTTCAACTCATTTAGACCAATGGATCAAAAGTTATAACCAATTTACTGAAAGCTAGTATGTTTAGCTCGTGAATGAAGGATGCGCAAGACAGGAATTGCACCAGCCAAAAGCACCCGTGCGGATCTAGCCTTACACTGGACTAGTGGAAACTCTTGAGGATAGTAGGCCAAGATGGGTTTACAGGGGTTCATGCGAGCTCCTACTTATTTCAAGGTACCTTGGATGTGGTCGGGTTATGCCAGCTAGTTACCGCCAAGAATTTTTTACTATCGCATGCTCAATTTCATATGTTACAATTCCACCAAGATCTCTTCGTTTAAAATTTTTTTTGACATACAAGCACTCAATTTGATCTATATCTTGATTTCCCCGCGAATTGTTATTTTGGGGTATTCTTATCGGAATGGACGACTCTGTTCTTGATCCAATATGGAGACAAGGTATATTCGTTATAGCTTTCATGTCTCACTTAGGAATAACCCATTCATGGGGCAGTTGAAATATTACATGAAGAACTATAGCGAATCCGGGTCTTTGGAGGTACGAAGGGGTAGCCGAAGCACATATCATGTTTTCTTGTTTATGGTTCTTGGCAACTATTTGGCATTGGGTATATTGCGATCTAGAATTTTTTTCGATAAACGTAGAGGAAAATCTTCTTTGGATTTTCCCAAGATTTTTGGAATTCATTTATTTTTCAGGAGTGGCTAAACCTATATTAATAATTGATTCACGTAAAAATAAGCAAATCAACAGAAATCTGGTTACAAAGTCATTCTCAATACAATTTTTCCTCAGATTGCAATTTTTGTTTTATCTCCAAACTGTGGAAACAAAAAAAAATGACTCAAACAAAATATAAACCGATTTTTCTTTGACCTAATCTTATATATACATGTTTTAGCCTTTTATAAAACAAAGAGCCAAAAAAAGAAGAAAAAACAAAGCCAACCACATCTCATAGCAAGGAGAATTCGGTCTCTTAATTTTGTTGCCTCGAGGGAAAAGATCTCAACTCTTGTATCATGCAAGAGAATTTATCTAAACTCTTTGAGTTTATATTCTTATTGATTTTTTATCCATTAATATTACTTCATGTTTACCTCTGTCCATGTTTGAGTAATAATTTGTTAGGTTGTACCAAGTCAAAGAGTTCATGAATCCATAGGTTAAATTCATACATCTAAAGACAATCATTTGGTTCTTCATCTTCTTAATCGTTTACTAACTTGAACAACTAGCAACTTATTTAAGTAGAGTTGTATGCCAACAACTTGATTAAATTACATGACCTTGAACTTGATGAACAATTATATATAGATGTGTGAAAATCAAACTATATACAACATTGGAAGATTGAATCTTGAACGAATTAATTTGTTACTTGTGTATATTGTAGTTCCATTCTAATTATTTTATCACTTTGACTAATCCTTCATGCGATATGCTTCATTTTACTACTCTGATTTAATTATGTTAGGAGGAAGACTGTTGGGGGTCATTGGACAAAGCTTGTTTGGGTTGAATTATGATTACACCTAAATGCTACTATTCTTTTGATTTGTTACACTAATCATTGTTTTGTTTATAATCCTCTTGTTCTGTTCGAGCTATCTTTTTAAAAATTACCCCCTTAAATTTGGTGCAATGGTACATTGACAACAACTTTGAATCTGAGAGTGCTATTGAAATGATACGATAAGGACTTCGATGTTTGCAAGTTGATGATAAGCATGAATCTACTTAATTTTCAATGTTCCAAGTCCAATCCTTCACATAATCATGATCTAGATTAAAGTGTTTTGTTCTTGAATGAAATATTGGATTTACAATGTAACAGAGAGAAGAGATTGTTATGTTATAACCCCAAGTGTTTTATATAAAGCCTAATTCTTGAAGTGCATAACTTATCCAAATAATCTTAGTAGTTGTTTTCAACAAAGATTTACATTGAACCTTTGTTGATTTATGAAAATATTAGTTTTTTTAAAGGACCAAGAGTTGATGTTATTAAATAAGAGCATGAGAAAAATCATATAAGACGAAGGTCATTCCCTCAATGGATTTTTATAAACTTTCATCAAAAACTATAATTTTGAATAAGTTTTCATATGGAGGTGATTTTAAATTATTTCGAGCAGTAGCGCAAAAGTTACAACCAATATACCAAACACTTTTTCATCTAGCTCGTGAATGAATGATATGTATGAAAGGTGCTTACACCAACCAAATGCACCAATCCAGAGCTGGCCTTACTCTGGACAGATGGAGACATATTTTAGCTATTTTTCTGACCGAAAACACCAATCCGAAGCACTGGTTTGCACCAACTTATCCCCAACCCATACCGGTGAAAACCGAAAACGACTTAAACTTAACCTAAGCTAACTTTTCTTTGAAGTAAGCTTATAAATACTTATTTTAGTCTTTTATGAGAAATATAGCCACAAAAATAATAGAGAAATAATGGTAGGCATACCTCATAACAATGAGATTTCGATCTCTTAAGTTTGATGCTTCGAGGAAGAAGATTCCAACTCAGTCGGCCAAGAAAAGTTCTCTAAACCCTTTGAGTTTCTATTGCTATTAATGATGTTTTCCATTGACTTTACTTTTTTTTTTTTAACTTTGTTCTTGTTTTAGTATTCTTTGTTAGTTTGCAAAAAGTCAAAGAGTTCATGAATCCATATGTTAAATCGCATAAATCTAAGGAACGTCGTTAGATTCTTCATCATCTTTACTTATTATTAATATCGTAGGCTAATTTTATTAACTAGAGGCTTTAGGTTTATTTACATTCCAAAAACATAATTAATCACTTGACCTAGAATTTGGTGAGAAATTCTATATAGTCGTGCGAAAGTTGGTTGATATAGAATTTTGAACAATTGAATGTTCAAAGAATCGGTGGGTTCTAATAACCATATGAAAGATGATTCTACTGAGTGTTAAAACATAGTAACCGAAGCCTCAAAAATGAAAATGTCATACATTAGTGATTTAAGTTCTAGAACGGTGTTTAAAGTTTTTCATAAGTTCTTGTGGCCTATGATTTATGATTCTCTGAGATTAAGCTATTGTCTAGAATTTTAGTCCATTGACTACACTTCATTTTAATATAACAATCTCGTGTCTTGCTTTGATTTCGCAGGTTAGGATTAAAAAAACCCCAAAACTGATATTTTTGCGTAATCTTAATTCGACATCTAGTGAATTTATTGTGCGTGCTAAGTCCTTGTAGATTTGATCCCTAAATACTATCATAATCATTATACACTTGCAACCGAATGATATTATTTCTTGGTTAAAACTTTGATACCCTATCAGGTCTTCAAATCGAAAAATGAAACTTTTTACTTTATCCAGTGATGATTGGAGTTGGTTCAAAATGCAAGAGTATTCTCTCTTCTTCCACTTCTCGCTCTTCATTTCTTAATCTTAGTTTTTTTTATTAGAATTCATTTTTCAGTTACAGTCGAATTAAAATGTCTTATATGACACTTGATCTCTTACGCTGAAGTAAGAGACCCTAGAAGATTGAATTCGTTGCTTGTATCAATTGTCGCTTCATTTTGATTACTTGATCACATTGAGTGACCCTTAATGTGATATGCTTCATTTGACAGATTCTCTGATTTAGTCGTGGTTTGTTGAAGACAATTGTTGGAGGTGATTGGACAAAGCTTGTGTGGGTTTAATTATGATTGGTTGAAATGTTGTTGTTCTCTTGATTCAATACAATCATTGTTTTCTGCAGACACTCTTATTCTATTCAAACTTTATTTTTAAAAACACCCCTTTTAACCTAAGTGTGGATGGTACATTGACAACAAATTTAAATATGAGAGGTTTATAGAACTCATACAATAAGAAATTTGATGTTTGTAAGTTGATGATAAGTGTCAGGCATGTTTTTAAAACTCGATGAAAGTTTACTATTTATAAACCTCTATCTTCCTAGGTAGTCACACCATACCGCAAGCTTACAGTTGTGCTCTTGTAGTACTTAGAGGATCAAACCTAAAGGCGAAAGTTCTTGATTTAAAGTCTAAACACAAGGAATGCACTTAGATTCTTAAATCTAAACAAATCTAATCTGATTGGTTTTGTCTGTAAGTTTCAATTCCGAAAGTAATAAAAGCATAAACCTAGACAATAAGCAAGTCATAGCAATAAAAGAACAAAGATCGGATCTTTAAGACATGAAAATGAGTTAAGAATCTATGACAAGATCTAGCCCAACCCTCATTACATTCCTATAACTATTCCTAAATTATCACATCTCAAAACACAAAGATTGAATCTTTGAGAAACCATTTTCATTAGTGTAAAATAAAAATAAGAAAGAGATGAAGCAGAGATCAAAACTTAAATCGAAAAACTATTGCAAGGTTTCAAGATATCAAAAATTCTCAAAAGCAATCCAAAATTTCAAAATTGTAAAGGTACAAAAGTTATATTATTGAGGAAATAAAGGGGGGTATTTATAGTGAAAGAAATGAGAAAATAAGTCCTAAAATTGTGTAGCTTCTCGTGACCGTTCAGTGAGGGTAGTTTGAACCAAACGATTCAGTTGTTGGCAAGAAGCAAATTTTGACTTGTGAGCTTCCATTACGTGGGGTTGGTGTTTCCGTCAGGGTACTTCACCAGTTTAGACACTCAATTTCCTTCTTCTTTTTTTAGATATTTCTGATTGCTCCAACCTGTTTCATCTTCAAGTCACTGTGATCCTCTCTTAGATTTCTTTAAGCTCAAAAACTCTATAAGAAATATTTATGCAAATGCATGAAATCTAAATCTAAACTCAGATTTCTAAAATGAACACTAAATACAATATACACAAGTTAAAAACATTGAAAACACATCCTAAAACACATCTAAAAAAAAGACATCGATTCTCATGTACTTACCTTTTGCTTGTTGTTCTCATGGACACGAATAAAAGACAATCCTAAAAATAGTTTAAAAGCGGGAACTCAAAGCCAAGACATAAGTGAAATGGCTTAATCGTAATGCCTGAAGAGAAGTATAATCATGCAAAGATCATCAAAGACTCGATGTATCGTCATATTCATCACAAAACCAACTTTAGGAACCTAAGCTAAGCATTCACAAACCATTCAATCTACCAATCCCACTTATATTCATTTAAGATTTTCTTGTGTTCTTTACTTATGGATAATAAATCTCATCCATTCGGCTTGGTGCTAGAAAGGTTTAAATATAAAGAATTGTTTAGAATAGATAGTTTCACTCACTTTAAAAAAGATTTCTATCAACAAGTAGTGCAAAACATTAGACAGAATCAAGATGGTGTTGAACAATTTTTTTTCTTTCTCAATTGTTCCCACCCAAAATTCCTAAATATCTAAACAATTCCCAATGTGTTTCCCTTCCTATACCAGAAACCCCAATGTTTTCATTCCTTGAAACTCAATCTATCTTTTGTGTGAAAACTAGAGATCTTTAGACATTTTTTTGATAAAGATCTTCAGACATTTCTTTCTTAGATTTTAACTTTTTTTATACTTAGAGCCACTTTCACTAATCGAATTTTTGATTCGTTCTTTTCTTTTAAGCTTTACAAGTGTGGACTATCTATTATATTCTTTATTTTTCTAAGGTTAGAGGTATACTTTGTAATTTTTGAATCTCTATTGTCTTTTTTAACTTCTTATTTTTCTCTTTTTTCTCTTCTTTCTTTTAAAATAAAACCAAGCATTGTATCATCTAGACTTTAAAACATATTTACTTCGCATATATGAAACACTAACACCTCCATAAAAAAAACTCCAAACCCGTGAATAATTAAATAACCCTCCCTAAGTTTTCTAGTTTACAGTAAAATAAGACTAACTCTACGGAAGTATTCTTTTGTCGTTTAAATTTTTTCTCACAGGTCTTTACCCATGTGTGCGCTTTTCAAAAGAGACCTCGCATTCAAATATTTTAGGGGGTCTAAAAGGAAAGATTTAATGGTTATTAAGGACGTGGTCACTACTCTTAAAGTGAGCATAACCAATTGAGCTAAGAAGAATGGTAAAAATCGGTTTTAAACATAGCTTGATTGCTAATTGATTTACCAATATTAAGCATTATAAGGCCCATAACCAGGAGATTTAAAATTTATAAAGGTTTTATTTAGTTGGAACTGGATTGAAGAGATGGATTGCTTCTACTTTCACAAAAAAATTCAAGTGGTTAATTTCAAAGATGGATTTTTCGAAGAGTTCTAAGTGATTTAAGCATCATTTTACTTCTAACGAGGACAATAAAAATCAAACAAATCACAATTATCTACAAGACAAATGAGTTTAACAGCTAAGTTTTTACAAATGGTCGGCTCAACTTTAATATGGACATAAGCCAAAAAAAATTAAGGCCTTTTTAATTTAGTTCATTCGATTTTTTAATAAATAGTTTTTAAAATATTTATTTTTGGTTTTTGAGCTTATAAATTTATTATAAAAATAGAAAAAACAATAGATAGAAACCATTATAGATATTGTTTAACTATTATACAAATTTACTAATTTTTCTAAAAATAGTCTCCTTAATTGTCAGCACTTGAGACGGGACTCTGGGCTATCGTACCATTTGTTCCCCCTCCTAAACTGACTCTATACACATAAAAATCTATATAAACTTTATAAAATTTGAATTACTTGTTTTTTGTTTTTGGGTTTTTTGATTTTTTGTGTTTTTTCACAAAACCTAGTTATATACAATGCAAAAACTAAAGGGATGGCAAATTAAAAATATCAAAGCTAAAAATAACATTAGTACTAAACCACCTCCATACTTAAACGTCACCATCTCGGGTGAATGTCTAAACCGAACGAGGTGCTTGAAAAACAAATGAAAATGTGAGATGAAAAAGTAAATACAACGATGTATGCAATGGTAAAGGTTTTGTGTACCTTACCCTAGAGGTAATAGTGTTTGGTTGACGAGACAGTGGAGGAAGAGTTGGTATTGGAGGCTCGCGTTCATCTCTGTTGTGTTGTCGTTTGGAAGTAGAGAAATTCTCCAGAAATTGCACATCATCTTCTGAAGCGGCATTACTAAGGACATTTCGGTTAGCTGTGGTAGATTCTTTAGTCGTCAAGAACTTGTAAAAAACATATGGACCAAAGGATTCGAACATATTTCCTGTGAACAGTAAAACAAGAAATATTATTAGAGAATGAGCAACAAAAAGGAAATAAGTATGGTTGTTGGGGGCGAACCCCATATATTCCCCCCCCCCCCCCCCCCCCCCCCCCCNCTGCAAATCAAGAACGAAATACCGCATTGCCAAACGATAATTATAGTTGCTTCTAATGCCTTCCTCTCTCCCTCGTTGGTATCTCGGTGAAGCAACCTTGCCAGAATCCACGCAATAGGAAATCCAGAATTATTCCCAACCTTTAAGAACACATATATGCATGACCATTTCTTATCATGAGTTAAGTCTCTCCTCTCCTTTATGTAACTTCTTCCACCAGGGGAGAATCGTCTCGCTGATGAATATAGTACATGCCCTCACTTTCTGTTAATGGGGGAAAGTAGTAATACTACAAGACCTCATCTATGCCAAAGTAAATATTATTGAGTTCACCAAGAACTTGGATAGCCATTAAGTGTTCTCCCAGCCATAGGATTTAGCTGCCCAGGAAAAATGTCGAAGAAATTTTCTACCTTATCCTTCACACTTAGCTCAAACTTCATACACCAGCACCAGCAGCACGTTGGCATCAGTGTCAGAGGCACGTTCATGACCAGCAGGAGCTTGTAACTCGCGTACTTAGGGCAAAGAAATATTTAACTCCAAGCTCTTCAATATCACTTTCTTCAGAAAACGGTGAGGAACAGTAAGGAACAGCCAAGAAAAGAGAATCTTCCTCATCCATGAAAGAAATTCGGTCGTCTCCTCTGTAACCGTGTTGGAGTTGGTTTCGTTGGGATAGAAGGAATGTGGTCGTTCTATACCACCAATAGTTGAAAATAAAGGTAACATGAGGTATAGCCAGGGATTTTTCATCTGCCGCTGATCAGAGTATTCAAGGATGCATATTCAAGGCTAAGAGGGCCAGAGAAGATAGAAGATGTGAAAAATAGAGAGAATCATTTGAAATCAAAAGAAAGATTCAAAAATCTCAAGAAGGAAAGCTGCGAAGACGACATATATAGAGTTTTTACCTTGGGTAATCTACAATGAAAAGGAAGGAGCACTTGATTATGGCAGAAGACAAGAGTTCAGCACTTAAGCTGAGAGAAACAAGGATCGATCAATCATAGAGAAGTCGAGTTAGAAGAAGCAAGATATATGGTTTACCTTGGGGTTATTTTGGAGGCAAAATACGGATAAAAGTAAGCAAGTGATTAAGGGGAAAAGCAACCACGAGTAATGAGTCTTTTTAGGATATCCTTGCGGCAAAAAAAGGAGAGAGCTTATTTGGGCAATGAAGAATGAAAGAGCCCAAAAATCGAAAAAAACTTGACCTAATCATGCCACATCAGCCTAAAATTAGTATTAATAAGCAGTTCACTCAAAGTAATAAGTAGGATAAGGGCTTTGGTATGCATAAGAGGAGAATAGATTCCAACTTAAGTAGATGCGACTCAATGAAGATATGAATTCAAGGAAACCCTAATTCTCCTCTATCTAACTAAAATCAACACCATTCAACCTAAGATATGAGATTTAAGTCAGTATACGATCAAGTCCCATTATAGAACTATAGGAGAACGACCACAAGAATACTCTAAGAGACATGTCCTCACAGACTCCATGTAACAACCTAGAAGAAACATCTACAAGGGTTATAAGGATAACCTAAAAGGAGATAGGCAAGAGCCAACATGTATCATGGCAACAAAACCAGGAAGAACCAAGGTCACCGACAAAACGGCAGTATGATTCCTTTGATAAAGTCGAGCGAGAGAGAAGACATCAATCGACATATCTATTGTAACCATATCACTCGATAAGGCCACGTCTCCCTACCCATGTGGCATATTAACGAGTCTACGTATTGGCTAAGGCCACGACATTCTACATATCAAGCCATTTTAATCGACTAATATCACTGTACTTGTCCACTGTAGTAGACCAATGAGATTATCACCACTCTAAAGCTACATTTTGTCGATCGAAAGACGCAACTATGAACTACATATGCCTTAATCCTTTACAAAAGATATGTAGGCATTCTTCTCAAAAGGCACAACTATAACACGAAATCATCATCACTAATGGAACCGCTCAACACTAAACACCATCATCACTAGTGGAAAGTCAAACGCAAGCTTTGACTGGACTAAGGGGAATTCAGAGGAAGTTTGATCAAATCTACATGTTAGCAACATGAACTTTGAAGCTAAGGGAAAATTGTATGGGATAAATTAATTCTTGGCCCAGAGAGAAAATCCCGATTATAGAGCAACACATCATACTACTATGACCCCCTGCTCCGACCCAAGAGAATCTAATGTTTTAATGCCCACAGGAAATCTCAGGTGCAAGTAAAAGGAAATCTAAAGAGAATAAATCCAAGAGAAAATCGAGAAGGATAAAAGAAAGTCTACTAAATAAAGGAATTTCACTCAAGATCTGAGAATATCTCATAAATCTTAAGGGACTAACTCGAATTTCTACTATAAGTAAGAGGTAATATGACCTTAGATCGACATTCATCTTCATATACATAGATCCTTCTACATCTACTCGAAGATATATACTTATACTTGTAAGCTACATTTAAAACTAGGGTTCTTCCCTAAATACATTGTAACTCCTACTTTGATCAATAAATCAATAAAGAAATCTTTACTCCCTTGCTTTCGGTAGCTATTCAACGAAGCACCCTAATTTTTCATAACACCTCTTTATAAGGCGATATAGACCAACTGTTGAATCATTAGAAAATAAATGATAGTAAAAGTATATAAATGCTAAAGTTAATAATTATACTTTAAATAAATATAATTTTCAACTTATTTACTATTCAATTTTGATTATTTGATTCGAGTCTAGGTAATTTTCCAACACTTTGTTAACACCTCGTAAAATATGATTCAAAACTAATCCGTTTTGTAGAATATCTTCTACTCACTATGTTTTGTTTTGAGATGATGTTTTAGGTTTTGACATACATATTAATAGATCACTAAATTATATATAATTTATCTTTTTGCATAGAATATCATTAATTAAAATCAATTCAATCCATAAAAGATAATTCACATAATAAAAAAAAAACCACAAAAAATTCAATTTTGAATATTTGCATAGATTATATGTATATCTATTTGGAAACAAAAAAGTCTTTTATAACATCTTACTAGATTTTAATCCGCACGTCCGTGCAGATATTTTTTATTATATAAATGTTTTTAATTCATATAATACTTATATTTAATATAATAGAAACTATAATTATGAACTTTCTTTTAGTTTAGAATATTTATTTTTATAATAAAATTTTAATTAACATTATTTTATAATTAAATTATATTATTAATTATAGAATTAAGTAATGCATTATTTAATAAAAATATTTAAGATTTTTAGTACGATTTTGTAAGATTTTTCTCAACATATTTTGTTATAACTAAAAATAAAATTCAAAGTTATAGTTATAATTTATTTATTATTGATATCTTTATTAATTAGTAAGATTTTTGAGAAATATTAGATATAATTGATTAATATAAATAATCAAAAGATGTCATATGTATTTAATTAAATAGTACTACTATGACTTGTCAACAGTAAAAAAATAGTGACTCTATTTTAATAGAATAAATTATTTTGTATATTATTTTTACACATAGTTATTATTTTCAAATTTTTTATTTGACAAATTTTCATATGTGATAAAATTAGATTAATCAATTAAAAACATTAAGTATTTAACAAACATAATTACGTTTCTTTTATATTGTTTAAGTTTTATCATAAAACATTATTTGTTTATGTGAATAATATTTTGTGAATATTATTTTTTTGTTTGAGAATTTGGTATTTGAAAAATGTTTATATGAATGAGATTAGCTCTTTACATCTTATTTTCGCAAAAATATAATTTTTACTCCAAGAATGAACCTGAAAAAACATGTGAAAAAAATCCGAACGGATTCCATACTCAAGTATTCTGGTTTTAGGTTTTACTCGAATCGAATTCGAAACTCGAAATAATATATGGGTGCCCCAAATTTTTGCAAACATATACATACATTCTTAGTGTTATACCTTTATATTCATATATTTGCCTTGTTTAATCCGAAAATCCCGAACTCGAAATCAAAAAACCGGAAAATTCAGAAAAACCTGAACAGAACCCAAATCCAAAAAATCCGAAATATCCGAAAAATTGGAGAAACCTAAAAAAATTCAACCGAATCCGAAAAACCTGAAAATGCTCTATTTCAATAAAAATATCAGATATAATCCGAGTTTTAATAATTTAAAAAAATTTGACCCATCTGAAAAAATCTTATCCGAACTTTTCAAAAACCATAATGAATCGAGTTCGAGATCTGAACCTGACCCGAACTTGAACGGGATCCCAAACGACTCGCTCTAACTTACACATTAGCGTTTATACTAAAAATTATAATTTTTATATATACTATAGTATAAATATATCAAAACCGATTTGTTATAAAATCAATATTATATGATTGAATCTATAGTCTTGATTGAATATTGTTATATATTTATCAATATATGTATGCTAACACGTTAACTATATAAATATTGATAGATGTATAATATATAAACTAATTAAAAATAATAATATAATTTTATATAATTTAATTGTACAGAGGATTAGAACTTAGAAGATATAACATGGGATTATCAATATCTATATTGTATTGTTAACTAAATAATAATAAATGTTATAATTATTGTAAGGACTTGTGAATAGGTCTAAATTTAAATGACAACATTTTTAAATAGATAAAAAGTAAAATTTTTGTTTTAATTTAATAGATATTAAAAAAATGATTATTTCTGATCTGGTTGAGAAAATCCTTTTCATACCGTCTCCATTTTCTAAAAAGAGTTATATAATCGAACGCATTATTTCTGACAAAAAAAATCGAACGCATTAATAAGAAATTTGACTTAAAAAATTATTAACAAAGTTGACAGAAGTTGTCAGAAAAAAAAATAAAATATATCTCTAAAAAATCCGGATTTTGGCTTTTGAAAGATTGATGGGACAGAATATGCTTATTATATGACAGCCTGTACTTGGTGATAAAGATTGAGACGCGACGCGTGATCTGCACGGTGATTATAATACTCATCGTTTCAATTTCATTTGATAAGAGCTTCTGACTATCTTCCTTTTTCTTCATTATTTTTGGTAAATTCGAGAAGTCATCGTCCCACGTAACAGTATCACTCCAGATTTAGGTTTAGATTATTTGTAATTGACGTAAAAAATAAGATTATTTATAGTTTTGTAGACAAATACAACTAATCTTTTTGCTGAAAAGATATATCTTATTTCATAACTCATATTGAATCCGTCGTCAATACTAGGAGTGGACGAATAGAAATTCGGAATAAGACTTTGTGGAAACGGAACGGAACAAAAAATTCGGAAATCAAAATAAATGTTTTGTTTATGTCCCATATTAGTTTTGGGACAGAACGGGAAGAGGACGAGACAGGACTGGAACAGAACAGAAATTCCAATAAATATTAACAAAAAATATCAAAACATATTCATAATTTATCCATCACTCGAATTTTAATAAAATATATTATGATAAATACGTAAAATGCTAATGGAAATGATCTTGATTTTTTTTTGATTTTTATGACAATAACAAAAAAATTTAATTTGAAAAAGAAACTAATAAATAATTCAATATTAATTAAAGTAATAAATAATGTCTAACACTTAAAATAAATCAAATAATATATGTGAAGTTCTTTTATTCAACATTATTCATAGCTTACAATTAATTATATATGTAATTTTAAAATTTTTAATAAAAATATTTTTTCTATTAGTTGTACGATAGTTATATACTGTTTATATATATATTATGTACTAACTTATTTATTCAGGACAAACATGACTTCAGGAATTCTCGTTCCCGTCATGTCTCGTCCCGTTTCTATTCGGGAATTGAAAATTTGTCCCATTTTTGTCCTATTTCAATTTCGGAACGAGAACGGAATGAAACGGAAATTGTGTCCACCCCTAATCAATACAATATACAAATATAGTGTGCGTGTCTGTATGTCAACAATAGACCCGTAATCACCTTTTAGTCCAAGCCTCCCCCTTCATCTATTTTATTAAAACTAAAGTGCATAGATCTTTTTAAGTATATAATATATCTAATAAACTAAAAGAAATTTATATAATTAAAAGGAATAATATTAGCTCTAGTTACTATTTCATATATTCTAAAAAATATACTAGAATATTTAAATATTCTTTTCGCATAATCATTATCAAAATCATGAACCACCACAGTTTTAAATCATCATTTTTCAATAAAATTTAAATATAGTAAGTTTTCAAATTAAAAATAAATCCATGATTTTTTTTTAAAATAATATATTATAATATTTATATTTTCTAAAAAAATTGTTACAAAAATAAATAAATAATTCATAAAGTGATAAAATTTTAAAAAAATCTAACGAGGATTTACAAAATAATTTATACAAAATCTTAGTCATCTAATTTTTGTTTTTAAATACTCTGACGGGTTTTGTTTCACGGTATTTTAGATATCATGTATTATCTGAACTGAACCCGTATGAGCATATGAGGAAACCTGAAAACCTGAATACCCCAAATCTAAACCCGGACCTGGAATTCGATATAATTAAAAAATTTAAAATTTTTGAACTTAAACCCGAATATGAAACTAGAAATAACCGAGAATTTTAAACCCGATACTCGAAATTTCTAAACATGATTAATCATAAATTGAATATATAAAATTAAAAACCACGAACGCGGTCGCGCATATCAAACTTTAGTTACTCTGTTAAATTATAAACATTTTCATTAATTTCTCATAATAAATCTCATCTGGATAAATCAAATGAAAAGTCCATCGTTGCCCTAAACAAATTAATGAGAAATATGTTGGGAAAAATTATCCAATAACACTTTTGTGAGATTAAGATGGAATTTAGACAACTAAGAATAAAAGACTTGCACCTTCATATTTTTTAGGAAAATGATTACAACACTTTGTATTCGTGGACACACTCTCTTGTATCTCCTTTTTCTTCCTTTCTTAGATTCTAAGGTGTATCTCACTTCTTAGTTATATGTTACAAATGAGACGAACTACACTTATTTATACTAGTAGAAAGTGAACACTACAAAATTTTAGAGTGTTCTCTTACTCTTATCCATTTTACATATCCAAACTTATCTAGATTTTATGATAACTCTCCATATTGTTCTTCATAATTCTAGAGCTTTCTATTATTCGTAAACTTCTCTTGGGCTTTTAATTTAATTAGACCCATTATCAAATTGGGCTAATAGAAGGATAATACCCAATATTCTCCCCCTCCCGACATAGCTTAAAATTGTTGGTATTGTATCTCTTCGTCGGCACTTGCGACATTTACCTCCTCCTTAAAGGGCTTAGCTTTCATTACATATAATATTTGTTCTTTTATTCCTCGAGCTATAACCAAACTGTCTTTCTTTAACTTCCACTTGCCTTTACCAAAGTGGGTTTCCAAACCAGCATCATCGAACCTTCCAGTTGATATCATACTAAGCTACATGTCAGGAACATGCCTCACATCCTTCATAACAATCTTACATCCCGTGTTCGATGTAAGGATAACATCCCCCTTTCCAACGATCTTGCTTTTTCCATGTTTTTCCATCTGAACTTTACCAAAGTCTCTACTTTGGTAGGTGTTGAAGAAGCTTCTAAAAGGGGTGACATGAAAGGAAGTACCTGAGTCAATGATCCAGGAGTTATCATCATAATGGTAGTGGTCATGTTATCGTGCCTCTTTGCGGGATTGAACTAGTCTGGCTTTATGTTATCCGTCTGTCGATCTTTCTTGAACAATTGACATTCTAACTTTTTTATAACCCGCCTTGCCATAATAATAGCAGAAAACTCTTGGACGTGACTCGAACCGTCCTCGAGGTTGATCCCGACCTTGGTTTTCTTTGTGTCCACATGTTTCATCTCTACCCCGTTTATCTATGATGTTTTCCTCCCACCGCGAGCTTGAGTCTTGCTCCTTCCTCTTTACTTCTTCAATTAGAAGGCTATCACTGACGGTATCCATGGTAAGCATTCCTTCTGGCGCTGAATACCTCAGAGTGACACTAGTGTGTCCCAACTCTCTAGTAACGAACTAAGGAGTAAAAGGGCTTGCATCTCATCTTTGACCATCATGTCGGCTTTGTTTAGCTGATTCACGAGCCCCTTGAAATTTTTCAAGTGCTCCATCATGCTCTCTCCATCCTTATATTCCAACTTTAGCAACTGTCGAACAAGGAATGCTTTGTTTTGAGGCGTTTTCTTTTTGAATCATGGACTCAAGGTTTGTCCATAATTCAAAAACATTTGTGTATGTAGAGACATGTTCAAAAAGAGATCGATCGATGTACTTACGGATTACGGCAACCGCCTTTCGATTTAAAATCTCCCATGCTTTATCATCCTTTCCTTCAGGTTTGTCTTTTTTGATGATAGGCTCATGCAAGTCCTTAAAATAAAGGTGATCTTCCATCATCGGTTGTTAATACGAGTAGTTTTCCATCGCGAGTTTAAACATGTCACCTTCATTGGTAACGGTAACCTCCATCTTGAATCACACGAGATAACAATATTGTATGCGAACCTAGCTTTGATACCACTTGTTGGGAAAAATTACCCCATAATATTTTCGTGAGATTAAGATGGGATTTAGACAACTTAGAATAAAATAAAAACACCTTAATATTTATTAGGAAAGGAATTACAACATTTTGTCTTTGTGGACACTCTCTCTTATACCTCTCTCTTCTTCCTTTCTTAGATTCTAAGGCGTATCTCACTTCTTAGTTATATGTTATAAATGAGACCAACTACACTTATTTATACTAGTAGAAAGTGAACACTAAAAATTCTAGAGTGTTCTCTCACTCTTATATATTTTACATATCCAAACTTATCTAGATTTTATGATAACTCTCCATATTGTTCTTCATAATTCTAGAACTTTCTATTTTTCTTAAACTTCTCTCTTGGACTTTTAACTTAATTACAATAAAACCTTTATAAATTATTAATGTTGGAACCTTGAAAATTTATTAATTTATAGATAAAATTTAATTGATAAATTAATAATATATTAATTTATAGAGAGATTTCAATTTTTAGCATAATTTTTTTTAAAAAAATTTCGAATAATATAAGATTAAAAACTTAAGTAAATTTTTACTTGAAATTAACATATATAGATTTAAAATATGATCAAATACTTTCGATTATCATAATAGAAATAAATATTAATAAAATATTAGACTATGAATGTGAAATGATACATGTTCATAAATTTAAAATTTAAGTACCATAATCTTGTTTTTAATAATCATGTTAAGATTTTAGTTGGTACATTTGTAAGGAATCAAAGATATAATTCATTATTATAATTAAAAGTCTTATAAAGTTGGAATGTAAATTAAAAAGATATTTGTAAAATTTTTATGCAATAAGTAAAATTAGATAATGATATACTACGAAGTTTTTAATACTGTAATATGATATATATGCTATACCTATAATCAAATTTATGTATATCATTTTAACTATATATGCATAAGTTTATATAATTGTTACTTTATGATACTACCAGGACCCTTTATTTACAAATGAGTTTTAAAAAAAAGTTATTATCTTATTATCTTATCAAAATCTTTTAAATTTTACATAGATCCAACTTAAAATTGACAAAATTTATTAATTTATAGTGTTTATCAATTTATAGATTATTAATTTATAGAGATTTTACTTTAAATTGGACTAATGGAGTGATAATATCCAACAAAAATATAATATAATGGTTTTTTAATTATCGATTCGCAATTTTTGCAATCTAAATTTGTTTTTACGATAGGACATGTTCGCACTGTTATTCTGGATGAATAGTCCGTGAACTATGTAATATAAAAGCATATGTTATAGCCATCATTGGATTTGTATGATGTGATACAACAAATATAATTTGAATAACAGCATATAAATTTTTAATGGTTTCTTCGGTAAAATGTAGCAATCAATAAAAAAAATATTAGTCAAATAAGAGAGAAAAACCGTGTGAAAAAGGCGAAGCAATAAGACGATGATAAATCCGGTGTCGTACGCATCAGAGTTGCGTCTTCGTACGGCAAAAATTATTTTTTGTTAAATATTCATTAGCGAAAATGAAAGTTTAATTACAATGATTTTAAAAAATAAAAAAAAAATTTAAAAAGTTATTTAAAAGATAAGCATTTACAACATTAAACAAAAAAATTACAAAATTAAACAAAAAGATAGAGCTTCTAGTACGGCAGTCTAAAAGCGGACCAAACACTACACGGACCATCCGTATGTATATTCTATATTCACGTATTTTTGTCTGCATCATATTTCAAGCAATTAAAATATTAAAATAAATTGATGAACGGTCTTTGGTACACACGTATCTATTATAAAATTACGGATTATAAAAATTAGCATAAGACAAGTTTTAAGAAAATGTGAAGGTGGTGGCATGGTCTCCAATTTATGAGCAAAAACGTGTGAAAAAGGAGGCGTGTGAAAAAGGCAAGCAACAAGACGGTGATCAATCTGAAATGCTGGTACCGCACGCACAAGAGTTCCATGCATATTTTCTGACCCAAAGAAAGAACATTATTTAATGTAAATCGTGAATTGTGAAACTAGCGTTAGCCAAAATTTTTTAAACAAAAAGTCTCCACGTTGGTGTCATGGTCTCCAATTTAAAACAAAAACATACACATTGTGTGTACAAACAATCCGCGTAGACCATTACCATTTTCCATTTTTGTGTGCAAATTATTTTTATTTTTAACACTATTATTCTTAATTTTTAATTATAAAACTAAAGTCTAATAAGAGTAGATGAACCATTAATGTATATCATTATGTGAGAAGTGCGAATATGCACTAATTTTGATAAACGATTTTTAAATGTGATCGGAACCAAATATTTCAAGGAAAATTGTTTATTTCTGATAATTCTCATGTTAATTATATTTATCAACATTATATATTGGAATTAGCTTGTGACTAAACTGATTGGTTTAATGTATAGAGGAATAAACCGACTTGGTTCTTAGTATTAGATATGAGAGTACATTTTCATTTGTAACGAATTTTAGATAATAAGAAAGAAAGACTTTATACAATACAACGAAACTTTACTCTTCTATCTTCTTCATGCTTCTACACCATTTTTGTCGATCTTCAAGATCTAATATGGTATCAGAATGAATTGCTCTTTATTTCCGCATTGCGATATCGAATCTGAGCTCATTTTGAGCTTTGTATTCTTCGCTTTCATTGTTAAGAATCAGATTTGAAATTTCATTTTCTTTTTCGATTTCTTCGTTTATTTGACCTATTGATTGTGTTCATTTTTCCACAATCAAATTTTCTTAGCTAAATTTTTGACAAAAACCTACGAAGATGCTGATTACATATGCTAATGTTGTTTCACAAGGTTCATCAAATCTGATACCTGTTGCGAATCCAAGGTTAGATTCAATGGCGTTGCTGCAAGATCCAAATTCAAATCCATCATACGTCCATAGCTTCGATCACGCATGTATCTCGCTTGTCTTCGAAAAGCTTAATGATATCGGAAACTTCAATACTTGGCGTAAATCTATTATGATGACCTTAGGAGCTAGGCATAAAGCTGTTTTGTTGATGGAACATATCCTGAGCTAGAGGAATTTCATATGGAGTATGGATCTTGGTCGCGATGCAATAATATTGTGTGTACTTGGATAGTTAATGTTTTGGATAAACAGATTTCAAAAAGCATATGTGTCTAGATACAGCTCGCCAA
The DNA here is from genome assembly GCA_900406275.1 of Anastatica hierochuntica. Taxonomy (NCBI): domain Eukaryota; kingdom Viridiplantae; phylum Streptophyta; class Magnoliopsida; order Brassicales; family Brassicaceae; genus Anastatica; species Anastatica hierochuntica. Next base: position 33,393 of record OVAN01000417.1, read on the forward strand.
ATGTGGTTGGACATATATGATCAATTTAAACAGAGTGATGGACCACGCACAACAGAGATTAAGCAACAAATATATTCAGAAGTACAAGGTTCTCAAAGTGTTAATGAGTACTATACAAGGTTGAAGCAACTTTGGGAGGAGCTTAAGAATCATGAGGCACCTTATACATTTTGTTGTGGTAAAGCAGACTGTGGAAATTTGAAGAGGATAAATAGTAAAGATGAGCAGGATAATGTTTAGAAGTTTTTTGGGATTGAGTGATTCATTAACTGCTACAAGAGGACACATTATAATGATGGAACTTAAACCATCAATTTCTAAAGTTTTCAAATTGGTATCTCAAGAAGAGAGACAAAGATTTATGAATACAAATTAATCATCAAGTGCAGTAGTATTTCAAGCATCATAAAATACATCAAATGTAGAACCAATGGTAACTGCATATGTTCAAGGTTTTAAGGTAAATAACAAATAGATATACTCACATTCTGGTGTTATTGGGCATACAGTCGACATGGGCTACAAATTGCACGGCTATCCACCTGGATACAAAACCTTTCCTGCACAAAACAAGGCACATAATTATCAAGCTACAAGTTCAAAACAACAACAACAACAAGTTTGTCCACTGAAGAAAGAAAATGTTGCAAATATGATTGTACAGAAATCAGGAGACATTAGTTTACATGACCATCAGGGATTACATTTGGGAAGTGTAACAACATATTAAGTCCAGCAATTTCTAAATGTTCTGAACAAAACTTCAACAGTTCATAATATTGTTTATCAGATTTCAGGCATAAATTTTCATCACTCAGATGGGACAGTCTCAACCTCAAAACCTCAAACCCAAATCATTCCCCATACACAATCTCCTCCAGGTACCACATTTTATTCTCTACATTTTAATACATATGCGGGAATTCAGACTGGCCTTACTTTTGCTAAAAAATCCTTGGTAATAGATACATGAGCTGGTTGCCATGTTTCTTGTGATTTGTCTCTTTTCATTAGTACTGAAAACATAAGTAATACATCTGTTACTCTTCCTAATAGAATTTCACATTCTAGTTCACATATCTGGAACTATTTCACTTTCTGAGGAACTAATTCTTCAATCTGTTCTTTAAGTGCCCATTTTCAAATTTGATCTCCTAAGTATAAGTGCCCTTACTAGAAATAGTTCAATTTTTGTGCTTTTCTCTTCAAACTCCTGTTACATTCTTCCACCTAATCCTTTACTTAATCATGAGCATATTCTGGACTCCACGATCGGGAAGGGTAGCCTTATGCATAATCTCTATGTTCTCAATGCTCCTGATTCAGCTTAAACACAATATTCATTTCTCAAGTTCATCTTAATAATCAAGTTTCCTCAGAAATTTGGCACCAAAGACTTGGTCATCCTTCACCAAATAAAGTTTATCATCTTTCTAAACTTCTTCATGTACCCTTTCGTAAACTCAATAATGAATCTTTGTGTCAAGTATGTCCTTTAGCAAAGCAGAAACGATTATCGTATGTTTCTTCCAATAATCTTTCTAAACAACCTTTTGATCTAATATATATTGATATTTGGGGTCCTTTTCATGTTCCTACTATTGAGGGTTATAGATATTTCTTAACTGTAGTTGATGACTGTACAAGGGTTACTTGGATTTACCTACTACAAAATGAAGGTTCTGTTTCACACATATTCCCAGAATTTCTTCAACATGTTAAAACACAATATGCTTGTACAATCAAGTCAATAAGATCAGATAATGCCCCAAAATTATCTTTTACTTCTCATCTTAAATCCAAAGGTATAATACACTATTTTTTGTCCTTACACACCACAACAAAACTCTGTGGTGGAAAGAAAAAACCAGCACATTTTGAATGTGGCTAGGGCTCTTCTCTTTTAATCAAATATACCTTTGGAACATTGAATTGATTGTATTCTTAGTGCAATCTATCTTATAAACAAAACACCATCTCCTATTCTTCAGAACAAATCCCCATATGAACTTCTTACACATAAACAACCATATTATCATCACTTGAGAGTCTTTGGTAGTTTGTGTTTTGATTATACTCAGCTAAAGGACAAACACAAATTTTCTCCAAGGGCATCACCTTGTGTTTCCTTGGGTTATCGTCAGGGTTATAAGGGTTCAAGGCTTGAATCTGAAGAAAAATACTATTACCATTTCCAGGAATGTTATCTTCCATGAGTCTCAATTTCCTTTTTCATCAAAGAACAAAGATCTTAATTTCCATAACATTTTTGATCAAGATGTTCTTCCTCTTTTGTCTCATATTCTCCTTTCTAGCATTTTTTATTTAGAACATAATGATACAACTCCTTTTCATTCTGATTCTTCTGTTCTTGTTCATGATCATATCTCAGACTCCCAACCTTTGCTGCCTTCTTCTAATTCATATTATACTTCCTTAAAAAATCTGAGTGCTTCTCCATCAGGGAACAATATCAAAGTACCAAGAGCTAAATGGAAAATTAAGGCACATCATATCTAGACCAATACCATTGTTACCTACTCAATCCACAAACAGATTTTCCAGCTCATTCTCTTTATACCACATCTTATCCCTACCTCAGCCTTTTTATCTTATGATAAATTTGATCCCTTTTATAAACATTTCCTCTTATCCATTACAACAAACTCTCCACCCAGAACCTTTCAAGAGGCTATCAAATATGAGGAATATACAAATGCCATGAAATATGAGATGTTTCGTTGGAAATTACTGGTACTTGAGTTGTCTGTGAACTTCCTAAAGGTAAACACCATGTTGGTTGTAAATGGGTGTATACCATCAAGTATAATCCAGGTGGAAGTGTTGAGAGGTATGAGAAACGTCTTGTGGCAAAAGGATACACACAACTAAAAGGGTTGTATTACATTGATACTTCTTCTCCAGTTGCTAAGATGAGAACTTTCAGGTTACTACTTGGATTAACTACGACTAAAGGTTGGTGTATTATTCAGTTGGATATTAGTAATGTTTTTTTACTGGAGAGCTAGAGGAAGAAATGTACATGATCATGCCACAATGATGCATTCTTAAGAGGGAGGCTCTTAGTCCCCGGTTCTTTGAAGGGTGATCAAATTTTTTTGAGTGATGAACTGACTGATTTTGTTGAGGAAGGGGCCGAATGAAAGATATGGAGGATGAATGAATGAGAAGAAGGGTCTAAGATTTAGAGAATTGACTTTGTTTTGATCGAAGACTGATTGTATATGGAGAATGAACTCCTTAAGTGATCAATATTCAGAAGATGAACAAAGGATTCACAATTTTTAGAGAGAGTTTGATAAAAACGTGAATGGTCTTATTTTGAATCGATTCTAGAGTTTTTGTAGAAGACAGAACGCGTCCAATCAACTTCTAACCTATTAACTTGTAGTTTTTTTTTAAAAATAAAATATAAAATAAAACTATGAAAGAATAAAAAATGAACGGTTGAATATCTTGGCTTGGTTCTGGTCTTGTTTTCCAATTGATTTTGGTTCTGGTTTAGCATAAACCAAGGTAGCAACCATCTTCCTCAACTCCTTGGTTTGTGATCTTGTAACCGGACCCTTAGGCAGAATGAGTGGGTCTTTATCTTGCTTAGAATGACTTGAGAAAGGTGGAACATGATCAGCGTCATCTCCTGGTTTGGTATCACTCTCACTTCTCTCCAATTCAGCTCCTTGTCCAGTTCATGTTGCATCACTCAAGGATATTCTGAATTGACAGGGAAGACTTGGCAAAAGAATTATGTTTGCAAACTTCACAAATCTCTTCATGACCTAAAACATGCTTCAAGAAAATGGAACCATAAACTTACCTATGTTCTTCTCAAGTTTTTCTAGTTGTTCTAGTATACGTTGATGATATACTGGTGGTGGGGGATAATGACTCAGCTATACAAGATTTTAAAGATCTCTTCACATCAAAATTCAAATTGAGAGACCTTGGTTCAGCTAAGTACTTTTTGGGATATGAAATTGCTCGTACTTCAAAAGGGATTTCCATTAATGAGAGAAAGTACATTCTTGAATTAATTGAAGATGTTAGCTTTCTAGGTTGCAAACCTGTATCAGTTCCTACAGAACCAAATTTGAAGTTATCTGAGTCTAGTCGAGTTGTTTTACCTGATCCATCAGTTTGTAGAAGAATTGTGGGAAGGTTATTGTATCTGACACATACAAGACTTGATATTACGTATATGGTGCACAAGTTAAGTCAATTCATGGCTTGCCCTCGTTCTGATCATCTTCATGCTGCAACCAGAGTGTTAAGATATTTGAAGAATGATCTAGGCCAATGATTGTTTTATTCAGCTTCTTCTAAGATAAAACTGACTGCATTTTCTGATGCAGATTGGGTATCATGTCCAGATTCTCGTCGATCTATTATAGGTTACTGTATATTTTGTGGTGAATCCCTCATCTCATGGAGAGCTAAAAACAACCAAAAATGTCTCAGAATAGTTCAGAGGTTGAATATAGGGCCATGGCTGATGCCACATGTGAACTGGTATGGTTACATTCTTTGTACATGATCTTCACTGTGAACCAAATGCTCCAGCTATTCTATTTTGTGACAATCAATCTGCTTTACATAATTCATTGAATCCTATCTTCCATGAAGAGGATTAAACACATAGAAAACGATTGCCATGTTATTTGTGAAAGATTGCATAGTGGTTTTTTGAAGACACTTCATGTTAGACCAATCAATCAGTTGGCAGATTTGTTCACCAAACAGTTCAGCCAGGTCTTTTCAAGTGCTTAATAACCAAGATGGGAATACACAAGTTATTCCTTCCATCTTGAGGGGGGGGGGGGGGGGGGGG
>OVAN01000417.1:45533-61630 GCA_900406275.1 Anastatica hierochuntica
TATTTAGTATTTATCTCTTTATTTTTAAAATAGTTCTTTGATCTTTAAACCCTAGAATATCTATTTGTATATTTGTATAAATAGCCTACTCCCTTTGCCACAAGGATTCACGTTTCCATCATCACTTTTTCTACTCTCTTCNTTGGTTTGATGTATAGAGGAATAAAAAACCGACTTGATTCTTAGTATTAGATACAATATAAATACTAAGAGTACATTTTTATTTGTAACAAAATTTGGATAATAAAGAAGAAAGATTTTATACAATACAAACAAGCTTCACTCTTCTATCTTTTATCTTCTTCAAGCTTCTTCACCATTTTTGTTGGTCTTCAAGATCTAATATTTCAGTTTGTTATTATCAATAAAGCCTCATTAAAATCAAATGTAGTTACAATCCAGCTTCAATACTATCTAGATGGGTCAAGCGAACCAATACATAAGCAATATATTAAACCAACAAATGTATATATTGAGAATATTACAAAAGAGAGAAAAACGTGTTTTAAAAAGAAGTGTTGGACAAAACATGGAACTACAGAAAGATGTATCCATTTCAAATAAGCTTTTTTTCCGCCTAGGTATTAGCGACTTCTCGAATTGGCGGTGCTCCCTAGGGTATCAAAAGGCGATTGGCGACAAAAACAGATTTGCGCTGCTCTATCTCTCCGATGGTGAATCATATTGTTTTTCTCCCCTTTTCACAATCCTTGCGACAATTTTTCTCCCCCTACTGCCTTGTGCAGTCCTTTTGATTTTATTTTGCTTCCACATCAAGTTTTCTTCCATGACTCATCGGTACACACGAACGGAGAAAGGAAAAAGGATATATTTTTCTTTCCGATGGACTAGAGATTCGGGTATTCGCTTTACCTTCAGTCGACACATCCAATGTAATTGCAGATAACTAACTCACCTTGATTGGTAGTCTTCTTAATTCCGATATTCAATGACCGAATACAGTAGTCAACTTTATGCCCCAACTATGGGATTATCAAAAATATTGATCGCTAAGGTCATTGGTCGCGAAAGATTTAGCTTCCGTTTTTCCTCCGAAGAAGACTTCTAATCGGTTCTATGCAACACCCTCCTTCATAATAAGAGGTGGATGCTTGTCCTGCAATGTTAGAAACCAGTGATGTTAGACTTTTTTCTTAGATCCATTCCCTTCTTAGTTCGTATTAATGACTTGCCAATATCATTGTTTCCAATACGGTATCATCATAGAAATTGGACGAGAACTGGGCACATATCTTGATTAAGAAACATCGGCTTGTCGAGTTCAAATTCAATATTAATGCATGAAACCACTAATCATGAAGAAACTCTTTACGTCTGGGACTGGGGAACAAGAAACTTTAGAGTTTTAATATGAGAGATTGGAGAGAAATTGTTTTCGATGTTTCTCTCTACTTCATGAGAAACATGATTTTCTTCGATCTGCTTCGACTCATGGAGATGGTGCTCTCGGAATCAACCAAAGGAATACACTTTAGAGACTTGAGAATGATAAAGTCAGAAGAGGTATTCGTCAACCTTTGCATTACTCGTCTTACACATCCCATAAGGAGACTTCAAGAAACCATTCCTCGGTGCTCAATCATAATCGTCGATATTCAAATCACTAGCGTACAAGTTCTAACTCTACCAACTACTCTCATCCAAGTTCCTTTGACAAAGAATCACGACAATTAAGAAGTATTTATTCTCGCATCGAGGATCATCCCCATCGACAGCTATCACCTCGTAATAGAGGAGAATCTCATCCTCCTAGTCGCACACATCGGATTAAAGGTCCTCATGATCATCCAAAACCATCCCAGGAGGGCCACCACTCATCCCCTTCCCTCCCCCTACACTAGTACACCGAGGTGGAAACACTTCACATTTGGCTATTTAACCTTCGGTTACTGCAACAATTGAAGATTCTTCCAACTCTAGATCATGCCATCTAGCCCTTGAGAGCCTCTTCAACCTCTTGGAATCTCAAGCACGTACCCAGTTAAAGATAGGCTTGGTCCTAGGGCAGAGGGAGGAGTCACAAAAATTTTGCTTTCAGGTCATAAAGTTCAAACAAATTATCATGTCTCATCAGAAAATCGACAAGATGTTCATGTTCATTATGAGAAAGAAATTTCTTCCTATTCCAAAAGAGTCTCTAACAAGATCTTCAAGCAATAACCAGCGAGCTGTGATTCCTTCTGCTAATTTGGTTACACATGATACCTTCAGGATCGACTAGTCATCGCTCCAATTCTGCCTGGGGCCAAGTAGACCTTCTGCCTCTAGTAAGCATGGATCAAAAAGGAATGTGGGGCCAAGGAAAGCTTCTAAAAAGTAGCTTCCTCTAAATCCTTTACCAGGAGCAGCTACAAATAAGCATTTGACTGTTAGAGCTCAAGCTTCTCTAAAAAAAAAGCAAACCAATCTCGGTAAGCAGTGGTTTCTACTTATGATCTTTGCCATGAGGATGTTGTTACTAGTTCTAAGGTTGTTTCTAAGGTTTTAATACCTTCTTCTTGTAAGGATTTGAGGGTTTTCCAGAAACCATTCACTTTAAAATGGTTACAACCAGTGGGAACTGTCAGAGTCTTAGAAACTCCTAGATAGTTAAATGCTTAAGGGAACTAAGATTGAAACTCTTCCTGGACTTTTTGTTTCTAATGGAGGCGAAGAATAAAGATGAATATGATTTACAAGTTTTTTATTTGGATGAGTTACGATAATCATTTCACCGTTCCACCAATTGGTTTAAGTGGTGGACTTGTATTATTCTAGAAAAACAATTTCATCTACAAGTTCTTCGATCATCTCAGAACTATATACATAGATACAATTATTGCATACCAGGGTACTTCTTTTCATTGTAAACTTTTCTATGGCGCCCTAAAAAAAGAGAACCGTTTGCGTGTTTGGAATGAGATTTCAGCTTTAAGTATGGACCAAAATTCTTCTTGGATATTAGGTGGAGATTTCAACGACATACTTCTACAATCATAGAAACGTGGGCGCCCTCTGCGTCCCGAGGGTTCTTTCATTGACTTCTGCACATTTTTTTCTTCGAATGAATTATGGGACGTCAAAAAGTCGGGTAATTACCTTTCCTGGAGAGATATACGACATGACCATTTGGTCCATGTTCGCCTAGACAGAACTCTGTCTAATAACTCTTGGCTCGAGATGTTCCCCACTAAAGGTTTGAATATCTTCGCTTTGAGGGATTCGATCATAGACCTTTATTGGTTTTCCTTAATGATACAAGAGTAAAGAAGAAAGATATCTTTCGCTTCGATAATCGCCTTAGAGACAAAGATGAAATTTATGATCTCATCTCTTCGGTATGACAGGGAGAATCTTCTTATTCGGCCGAGTTTAAGATGAACCGATGTTGGTAAGAATTGATTTGCTGGACTAAGGATCAAAATTTCAACAGTTTAAGATTGATCATCGAAGCTCAATTGGAGTTTGAAGCTGCGTTATCTGCTTTTGATGCAGATCCTGCTGAGATAGATTGTATAAATGCTAAACTAGAGCCTGCTTATCATGAAAAATAGACTTTTAGGAAAGATAGAAGCCAAATCCAATGGCTACAAGGTGGAGACAAAAACTCAAATTTCTTCACGCTTCGACTAAGAAACGACGGACACAAAACCAATTCGCGGTACGTGAAAATGAGAGTGCCTTGGCTAGATATAAAGAACATAAGATTACACAATTCATTGCATCCTTTTATGAATGCCTTTTCACCTCAGTGTCAATGAATGATTTTTCAATCATTGATGAAGCTCTTCAACCTTTAATCTTCGCGGCGCAAAACCATATTCTAATACATCATCCTACTAAGGAGAAAATAAAGGTTGGAACCTTTGCCATTAATAGGAACAAAGCTGTAGGTCCTGATGGATTGTCATCTGGATTTTTCCAATCCTTTTGGCCGGTCGTATGTATTGACATTGTTCGGCAAGTGGAACTTTTATTCATCTCATGCTTGTTTCCATGCTCCTTGAATCACACTCATGCTCAAATTATTCCAAAGGTTAATCACCGTGGGAGAGTCTCAGAGTATCGTTCCATAGCACTTTGTAATGTGTTATATAAAATAGTGGCTAAGATACTTACCAAGCAAATGCATGTGATCCTACCATTTATTATTTTGAAAAATCAATAAGGATTTGTTCCTGGGCGAGCTATATCCGATATTCTTATCACTCATGAGATTCTTCATTGCCTACGCCTATCTAAGGCGATGAAACGAGGATTTATGATAGTAAAAACTGACATGAGTAAGGCATACGATCGCATTGAATGAGATTCCTGAAGGTGGTTGTTACTCGCTTTGGCTTTCATTATATATGGATTTAGTGGATCATGTAGTGTGTAACTTTGGTCTCCTACTTATTCTTGGTTATTGGTAGTCCACAAGGATTCGTCAACCGATGTGGGGTTTAAGACAAGAAGATCTTATATCTCCTGCCTTTTTATGTTATGTTCGGAGTTTCTCTTTGGCTTATGTCGCAAAGCTCAAATGTCGGGAGATTTGCCCAATTAAAATTCTCTCGTTATGGACCACCTATCAAATGACCTTTTTTTGTTGATGATAATGTTTTTATGCAAGTTAGATGAAACGAGTTGTCAAACCTTGTGAAGTATCATACGAGCATATGAACGAGCATCAAGACAATTTTTCAATGTGCTTAAATCCTCGATAGGTTTCTGTTCAAAAATTCCATCTACAAGGCATTTAGTGGCAAAAAGAATTTTGAACATTCATCACAAGGAGATACCGATAAGTACTTGAGTTTACTTGAGAACTTTGATAAACGAAAGAGGGATGTTTACAAGCTTGGTAGATAGGATTCAACAAAAATCCATGAGCTAGTCTTCTAAATTCCTATATGATATTGGCAAGGAAGTGATGTTAAAGACTCTCTTATCAACTATTCCATCATGCACAATGTCTTGCTTCAAGTTTCCGCTATCTTTACGCAAGAGGATTTAGTCGATGTTGACCAGGTTTTAGTGGAATGAAAAAGTAGATAAAAGAAAGGTAAACTATAATTTTTGGTCATATTTTACGTGTTCTAAGAGTGACAGTGGACTTGGTTTCTGTGAGATTGAGACGCATAATGACTCTTTACTTGCAAAATTGAGCTGGATCATCCTCAAGGAAATCACGACCCTAGTGTCTAGGTTTTTACTTGGTCGATATTGCCAGAGATCAAGTTTCTTGTCTACTAAGGTATGTTCAAATGTCTCCCATGGCTGGAGAGGAATTCTTATAGGCCAAGATGTTTTACTAGAAGGGTTTAACCTGGCTAGTGGGTGATGATAGTAAGATAAATGTTTAGTCCGATCCTTGGCTTTCAATGGCACAACCTCTAAGACCAATAGGACCATCGATGGATCTCAACAAGAACCTTAATGTGAGTGATTTAATTGATGGTTCTTCTAAGCAATGGCGTTGGGATCTCATCTCTGAGCATCTCCCAACTTATGAAGACCATATTTGATGCATACCTTTAGGTGTTAATCATCAGGTGAATTCTTTGGTATGGCTTCCTGCTCAAAATGGTTTCTATACTGCACAATCAGGATACAAAGTGCTGAAAAAGAAGCTTATCTGGACACGATAGAGATTGGTTTCAATTGGAATTAAAAGATTTGGAAGCTTAAGGTTGTCCCAAAGATTAAGACGTTTTTCTGGAAATCAATGGCTAATGCTCACTTGTGGGGAAACAACTTCTGGTACGAAAAATCGTTCCCAATGATCTTTGTATCCGCTGTGACAAAACAAAAATGGTCGAGCATGTCTTGTTGCTTTGCCCTTTTGCGCAGAAAACATGGGATATAGTACCAATTCTACTCCCGACCTTTTCTTCGGCGCTCTCACTATCAAATTTCCTTATAGTTGCAACTGCTGTGAAGAATCTTTCGCCTTTGGATCTCTCTGATGTGTCTCTCTTCGCTTGAGTTCGTTGGTATATTTGGGTTTTATGGTATAAATTGATCTTTGTAAAACAGAGTTTCATGGAGGAGGAGGTAGTTCTTAAGGCTATCACGGAGGCAAAACAGTGGAAGTAAGCCTATGAGTTGTGACCAAAGCCTCAGCATGCATCTTCTTCTCTACAATCTGATGAGAAGAATCGTACTAAAGTTTTTGTGGATGCTGCATGGGATGCAGTGACTCTATCAGCTGGGTTTCGCTTTCTATACCGTTTGAATGCGGGTTTGCATTTCGAGACTTTACGGGTGATAGACGGAACGTTTCTTCGCCAATGATGGTTGAAGGTTATGCATTGTTGATGGGTCTTCAAAAGGTCGAGGAGCAAGGTTTCATGGAGTTACACGTGTTCTCCGCTTGATTAACTTCCTAAGGAGTGGAGAATCTCATATCGATCTACTTGTGATCCTCTATGATATTCATTCAATTCAGGTTTTGTTTCACTCTATTTCCTTTCATTTTGTACCCCGAGCACAAAACTCTTTAGCAGACTCTTTAGCTAAATGAGTTTTTGGCGAATTTACCTACTTCGTGTTGAAATTTTTTTTTATTAATAAAATTTGTTTTGTGACAAAAAAAAAGTGTTGGACAAAATATGAAACTATGGAAAGATGTATCCTATTCCAAATAAAGTATTTACAAAAAATAGTAAAATAAATGGAATTGCAACCAGAACGTTGTGAACTTGTGACCAATTAGATGCCAAAAGTACATGCTGTAAAAGGCTCTCGCATAAAAGAACTGTCGGCATTCCTATTTCACTGTGATTTTCCCTTTCCATACTGTTGTCATTTGAACTTTTGTCATTCCTATATCATAAGTATTATCTATTTACAAATAATCTATTCGATCTTTCTCTCGTCTCAAATAATTTTAACTAATACTTGACTCACAAGGGGAATATTTCAAAAGGTTGAATTTAAATTGAACTTTTAAAATATATAATTTTTTAAAAAAAATTTATAATTTTATATATGTATTTTATGAGATGATTTGTGTTATACTAAGTATATAAGTTATATTATTAGATTAAGTTTTAGATTTGCTTAATCTTTGTGATTAATATTTTTTTATTAAATTTTTACTCTCTCATGTGTTTATGATATAATTAATATTTTGATTACATTTGTGTTGTATCAAGAATAACCTGGGGTGATTTGTGATTCGGTTTCAAACATATTAGAATCTGATTCGCATTGTATATCTATATTATTATTAAATGAGAAATTAAAAGCTGATGTGACATTCATACAGAAGTTGAATTTGACGTGGATCGCGAGAAAATTCGTTGGAAACTAATAAAAAATAGATGTTAAAATCGGCCCAGTTGACGTGGAACAATCTGGTGCGTACGTTTTCTTATTTTCTTACGTGACGTCGTCGTATCCGTTCATTTTTCTCCACCAACCGAATTAGGACCGTTTTACCCCTGCGTGAAATTATGTAATTATCTCTAATAAAAAAATTTAATTTCTCGGTCAATCAATACTTGACTACGCCCTCGGATATCTTGGTTTGCAATCTAGCGGTGCTTATCCTTTATTTAGTATTTATCTCTTTATTTTTAAAATAGTTCTTTGATCTTTAAACCCTAGAATATCTATTTGTATATTTGTATAAATAGCATACTCCCTTTGCCACAAGGATTCACGTTTCCATCATCACTTTTTCTACTCTCTTCATTAATATACGATTTTAATATCNGTTAATATACGATTTAGAGAGGGGACAGTAATTGTTTAATATCATCGTTTTGATTTTATCTTTTGTGTATTGTAATCGGCTACTCCCTTAGCCACAAGGTTAATAATCAACTTCTATATGTAATTTTTTTTTTAAAAATCTAGGTATTGTCATGTTTTGTTTTGCAGGAAGATCTAATTCAAGCTTCTCTTTCGAAGACGAAAGTATACTTTTAGAGACGACTCGCATAAAAAACACCTTAAACTCTAATTATGAACCTATAACTGTCTTATTCGGCACATCCTCAATTATTATATTTAACGAAATCTAACTATGTCCGTGCATGCCACGAACCAACATCTAGTTTCAACTATATTTTGATCCGCACTTTCAAAATGCAGGATTCATTTTCGGGTATAATCTAATTAAAAATTAAAGATGATATAAATTTTTATTATAAATAAATTATAGTAAAGAACAACTTTCACTACTGAAACGTATTAACATTCTAGATTGTCGTTGTCAAAATGAAATTCAGTTTCTCCTACCATATATTTATGTCACGGACTAAACAATGATACGATTATAAAATCAATTCATTTATATTTTCGTTGTCGGATTTCTTTGTAGACCTTATATAAATCTTTTAATAAATACACAATAATTCTTTATATTAAATCTCATAATTTTAGTTTTCTTATATTTATATTGTAATTTTTTTATAAGTGATATGCAATGTCTTTAAAACCGGATCGGATTGGACCGCAAATCGGAAACATAGTCGGCTTAGATCAATTATAAAACAAAAAATAGACCGGATAAAATACCTAATTAAACCGATAAAGTACCGAAAACCGACGAATCGTTGAACCATCTTCGAATCGAATTCAATTTTTAAACATGAAATTTAATTTATTTATTAATTATTATTTTTTGGAGGCAAAGTTACATTTTTATTTTTTTAGATATTATGATTTTAAGTGTTTTTCAATATTTTTAAAATATTATTATAGTTGAGAATAAATATATTATTTAACAATGTTAAACAAAACACTTAAAATCATAATATTTTAAAACTAAAAGTGTAATTTAACTTCAACAAAATTTTAAGTGTTTTTTAAAAAATACTTAAAATCATAGCACGATTAAGTCAATAATAAAGAGTAATCACCCATATATCCCTAAAAAAGAAATTGAAATCTCCTATGTCCCTTCTTCATCTCCTATATCTTTATTACTTTAATTAAATATTTTAAGACTAAAATGCCCCTAATTTATGAAAGAAAAAGAAAAAAAAATCATTAATGACATCACAACACATATGTCCACAAGTTATTAAATAAAAAAAGAAAAAAAAAGAAAAAGAGAAAAACAAAAAAAACAAACATCAGATTCTTTTTCCGCCGCCGAGAGCCGTCGGCCACTCCGTTGTCGTCGCCAAGAGTCATCGATCATTTCGTTGTCGCCGACGAGAGTCGTCGGCCACTCCGTTGTCGTTGTCGAGCATTTCGTCGCACTCGAAACTATTCTTTTTAAATTCTTGCGAAGGGAGAACTAGATAAAACTAAGTAAAACTATGGTTAATTTATTTGCAAAACAAAACTACTCACACAGAATCATTTGGATTATAAATGTGAACACTCATAATTATATATGTAAACAATAAAATCAACTGCAAATCATAATTTCTAGTTAATATAACATATGTTACAAAAATATGTTTTCTCCAATATAATACCTTGTATTTTCAAGAACAATTTGTTAGTGAAGACCATTTTAGAAAGGAAAAATCAAGGAAATCTTGAATTCAAACATATTATTACATAAAACAATCAGTCTCACAAGTTAAAGCACTAAAAGTAAAAGTAAACTACTAAAACCAATTTAAAGGATATGTAATATTAAATAAAATGAAAAACACCAAAAGTAGAACTATGTGAAATTTTCGTCAAACTAGTATTTTGTGTATAACTAAGAGCAATTTTTGGCGGAAAAATAATTTTTTTCACTTTTCTTTACTTTTTACACATGTTTTTTTCTCGTGATTCTCTCTCTCTTTCATCATTCTCATCCACACATCATGTCTCTTAACTACGAATACACGTGTTTAATTTCTAAACCGACAGTTTTCACAAACCCAATTGAAATTATGTGTTTAAGACCATTTTAGATTACCGAATTGAGTAAAATCCTGATTAAACCGACGATTTTCACAAACCTAATTGAAATTTTGTGTATAATACCATTTTAGATTACTAATTGGGTAAAATCCTGATTAAATCGACGGTTTTCACAAATCCAGTTGAAATTATGTGTTTAAGACCATTTTAGGTTATAAAATTAGATAAAATCCTGATTAAACCAACGGTTTTCACAAACCAAATTGAAATTCTATGTTTAAGACCATTTTATGTTACTGAATTGGGTAAAATCCTGATTAAACCGACGGTTTTCACAAACCCAATTGAAATTCTGTGTATATGACTATTTTAGGTTATCGAATTGGGTAAAATTCTGATTAAACCAACGGTTTTCACAAATCCAATTGAAATTATGTGCATAATACCATTTTAGGTTACTGATTGGGTAAAATTATGATTAAACCGACAGTTTTCACAAACCAAATTGAAATTATGTGTTTAAGACCATTTTGGGTTACAAAATTGGGTAAAATCTTGATTAAACTGATGGTTTTCACAAACTCAATTGAAATTTTGTGTATAAAACCTTCTTGGGTTACCGAACTGAGTAAAATTTTGATTAAATTGACGGTTTCAGAAACCCAATTAAAATTCCGTGTTAGAGATTAGAAGGAAGAACCCATATTTGATAATAAAATTTATAAACACAAAAATAAAAAAGGATCTGATTTTGACAAAAAGAAAAAGAGAAAAAAGAAGAAAAAATTGTGGAAGAAGATTCGTAAAGGAGAAAGAGAGAGAAAAGAGTTTGTCAAATTAGTCAAAGGGAAAATATGTAAATGTGTTAAGTTTTGAATTAAAATAAATGAAAACAAAACTAAATTTATTACGGGGACATGCGATATTTAATCTTTAGAATGAGGAATTTATGAGTCATTTACTCCAATCATAAACCCAAAGAAAATTAGATCGATTAAAAAATTAGACTAAACCAATGAAGGACCGAATATCGACGAACAATTGAACCGGATGAAACCAGATTCAATTTTTAAAGAAGAAATTTAATTTGTTTTATGAATTATTATATTTTTGGGCAAAAATTACTTTTTATGATTTTAAGTGTTTTGTTTAATGGTTTTTTTTGTCAACGTATTTTGTTTAATGGTTTGAGATAATATATTTATTCTCAACTATAATATCATTTTAAAATAATATATTTATTTGGGTTTATATTTTTATTTGTAAAAATATAATTAAATCCGGGTTAACCCGGTTGAACTTTATCGACTCGCGATAAAAAAATTGCCAGTTCAGCTTTAAAAAGATTGAATATTAAACATGCTTAATCATTTCAAAACATTTTTTTTTGTAATTATTAATTAGTAAATTTAATTTTAGATACCATTTTTTAGAAGTGTTTTAAAACTTAAAAGGATAATCATTCAGTAACTAAATTAAGTAGTTGAATTAATGAATTGAATAATCAAATTGTTTAACGATATATTAGGATGCATCGTTAACATTTATATAAGGGTTCAAAATTGGTAGACAAAGTTGAGTGTTTTTGTTTTAAAATATTTACTAGGTTTTGATCTGCACTTTCTGACGGATCTAGAATCCACACAGAATGTAGAGTATATGATTTGCGATAATGTATTGAAAAAAGGTTGTGTTCTTATTGACTTTTAGCTGGATTGTTTACAAAAGTTACAAGCTAAGCACTTAGAAAAGAAAATTCGATCCCTTTCTCCAAGCTCCTCCTTCTTCTTTTATACCCCTTTAGGTCTTGTAACCTCCGAATTAATGTGTATTAATTCCTCCTATTTATGTCGATCCTTCCGTTTTTATTTTCCTTTAGCTTGAATTCAATGGGCTTTCTTCTTTCTTTTGCGATTTGGGCTAAGTGTTTCTCGATGGGCCTTAGCAGCCCACCAGCATTCTGGTTCCTTAACCGACTCCCGGGTCGGTTTACTCCCAATCGGGTATGGATGGAAACCACCCCCTCCAATAGCCCCCCGGGCTTGGCTTATGGAAGCTTGGCCTGAGATTCTGGAATTAGGATCTCCTGACCAGCTCTTCCTAAGGCAAGAAATCTTCTCGAAAGGCAAGATTTGGAGTAAACCGAGCCGGGTTTCCTTAATTGAACCGGTATATTTCGAAAAGGATCTCTGTTTAGCGTTTTTTTATTTGCTGGAGGGTCCCACGCGCGTCTAATCCGCCGCCCACGTCACCACGCTCGTGAGACGTGTCATTGAAAAGGTGGGACCTTCTGACTCCCTTCCTCATTGCGATTCAACTTCCGTTTTGGAGATAAAGAAAAGAAAGGTTTGTTCCTCTTCCTCCATCCTCTTTATTTGCTTATTTTACTTTGTACTTTGTAATTTCTGCCTCCTCTACTTCGATTCACCCTCTGCAACCCCTGTCCGCCTGCGTTTCCTCCTTTTCAAGAAACTTCCATGGATTCTGACGCATCCCTTGTCCGCAGAAAACCCTCGAGGAGTCCTCCTGTCTCCGCAGCCGCCTCTTCCTCTGGTCAAGGTTCCCTGCCTCTGTCACCGACAGTCAGGGACACACCGGGGCCTTCTGCTGAGAGGCCCCTCTCTCCTTCTTCCCCGGTTGACCTCCCGGTCTACCATCCTAATTCTGAGGAGACGGAGGAGGAGGGAGAATCCGAAATGGCTGGTCCTGCTCGCGCAATTCTAGCGGTTATTCCGGTGGTTCCATTGAGCGTTGCCCCTGCCGCTACTTTCTTTAATGCTCTGCCGACCACCAGCACACCTCAGTCCATTATTTCCTTGAGGGAAAGGTGTAAAATCCCGGACTCAGTGTTCATTCAACTTTCGACTCCCTCAGAGAGGCCCTGGACCCCTCCTGAGGGTTTCTTCTGTCTATACGAATCCTACTTCCTTGAGAGTCATCTCTTCTTTCCCTTACCCGAGCTCTTCGTCCTGTATTATCGGCGCCGGACTGTCGCTTTCTCCCAATTCACAGCGGGAACTGTCAGGACAATCCTGGGCCTGATGGTCCTCGCCGCAGAAAGGGACGTGGAGCTAGGAGTCCAATTAATGGAGCTCCTTACGTCCTTCAAGGCCTCTACCAAGATGGGACAATATTACGTCTCAGGTCGTCCACAGCTGGTGGCGTTTCCCAAGACCAAGAACAAGCTCTGGGAGCAAGCATACTTTTACGTCCTTGCCGATACCAACTCCCTTTCTGAGCAATTCATCAGCTCCACATGCCGGATGTGGAATCTGGACCCTGGTAGCCGACCTATTTCAGGTCGCTGTTTGCTTTGATGGACTTGTCTTCGTCTTTCTAATTCGCTCCTTGTTTCCTTGTTTTGCAGTTGCTCCCCTATGCTCGAAGCCTGCCCTCCGAGTTGACCTGCCAGAAGTGATAGCATCTCTGAAGCGGGCTCTAAACAGATCCTGGGCATTTTTCACCCCTGACCGTATTGCCAGAGCCTTTGCTAGGGCCGTAGCTGCCAGGGCAGATAAACCTCCACCCCCTTCTCCTCCCCGACTCCAATTACCTTCTTCCGAGATGGTGCGCCCTTCTGTTGTCATGCCCAACATGGAGCAGCGAGCTGCGGAAGCTCGCCGCAAGAAAGCTGAAAGAGAGGCAGCTGCTGCCAAAAGGGCTGAGGAGGAGAGAGTTGTTGCTGCCTAGAGGGCCGAAGAGGAGAAGGCTATTGCCGCCAAGAGGGCAACTGATGAGGAAGTCGCTGCTAGAGAGGCTTCCAGCAAAGAAGAAGAAGAGCGGCTTTGGGCCGAGAGAGAGCAGCTTCTGAAAGAGGGTCGCGTAACCACTCAGGCCTCTGGCCCTCCTGAGAGTGGGGAGAGAACCCCTGTCTCCAGGAAAGCCCCTGCGAGCTCCGCTGCTGCTCCAAGCCTGATGCCCCCTCCTCCGGCTGAGGTCTTTGCCGCTGCTCCGCCTTCGAGCCGTGAAACTGCCCTCGCCATGGTCAACGAGGCCGCCAAGAAAAGGAAGGACAAGGAGAAGCCTTCCGGGAGCTCGGGTAGGGGAGACTCGCGTGCTCGCGATTCCTCTTCACAGAAGCGCCCTTCCTCTCCTCCTGTTGGTTCCTCCAAGAAACAGCATACAGAGCAGGAAAGGGCCCCTGGTCGGAGTAGGTCAGGAGAGAGAGAGCCCTCCGATCGTCGAAAATCGGAGGAGAGGAGGTCTTCTGACCCTTCAAGGTCAGAACCTAGGAGGCCGAAAGACAAAGGGCCTCCCGCAAGCTCAGAGCCCGCAACCCTCTCCTCCCAATCTCAAGATGCCGGCCTCCTGCTGAAGCTCGTCCGCCCTGAATCCTCTTCTCTCGGGCCAAAAAGGGAGGCCGCTGCGAAATTTTGTGAGGGTGTCCAATTCCCGGACAGCTCGACACCTCCGCAGAAGTTCCATCTGCAGACGGACTCCTACTAGGAGTTTTGAGTCCGCCATGTCGAGGTAGTCTCCTTGAAACTCACGTCTTTTGGCTTGGCGCCCTTCCCTATTCCTAACCTTTAGTTCTCAGGGGATGGGATTTTTCAACCGCCTTCGGCTGGAATACAAGGCCGAGATAGCTCGCATAAAGGCCCTATGGTACAAAGACAGACATGCCCTTACCATCGAGAAAGGCATGCGCAACAAAGCAGTCAAAATGGCCACAGAAAAGGAAACCGAGCTGAAAGACATGACCAAGAAGGTAGCTAAGGTGGAGGTGAAGAATGAAGCTCTTGAGGCGTCTTGGGCCCTGGCCCAGAAGAAGATCGAGGCGATGGAAAAGAAATTGTCGGAGGTCAAGGTCAATGCTGACGACCTCTTCAATGAGCTGCAGGAAGCCCGCGGTAGGGCTCTAGAGGAGGAAGAGAAAATAGAGGCCAAGCTGGAGGCAGCGGAGAAGAAGTTCTCCGACCTGTCATGGCGCTTTGACTGTGCCGCCAAGGCTCACGAGGAATCAGTCTCTCGTCTCAGGGCGCAGATTGATAGGGCAGCTCAGAAGGCCTCCAAGAAGGCTAGGAAGGAGGCCGCTGCCAAGTACAAGGCCCACTTTCTGAAGGTTGAGCGGGCTATTGCGGACGTCAAGCTCGTGGAGGAGAACATCCTTCTGCAGTCTCAGGCCCACGCCTGGGCTGAGTTCATTGACAAGATTTTGGAGGGCAAGGCCCAAGGGGCCGAGCCCGATCTGACTGCTGAGAGGGAGCTCGCCGCCACAGCCCTTAAGGACTTTGCTGAGGAGCTTGTTGAAATGGATGTCATCCAGCTCAATCTTGCTGAAGATCTCCGGGTTTCCCCGATATCAGATAGTTCTGAAGGGTCCTCCTTGGCTGGCTTGCTGGCTCCTACCCCTGCTCCTGCTAAGATAGAGGTCTCCTCGGTCGCTGCTGGTCCCTCCGAGCTCCCCATGCTGCCAGTTGCTCCTACCGCGGTAGCTTCTGAGGAGCCCACTGCTAACGATAACGCTTCTCCTGCTCCTCCGGCTCTTAATGATGATGCCCTTCCTGCTCCTCCAAACCTTCAGATCGACCAGTTTGGGTCTAACGCTGCCGTCATCTCCCCGACTGTCGCCTCCGAGCTTGCCCAAGATCACGGAGAAAACCAAGACTAGGCCGCCTGTGGCCTTGAGATTTTTTTTGTAATTTGTCTAAACATTTTTTAGTTTCCGTTAGCTCCTTTGCTTTCCTTTTGTTTTGAATTATAACTTTTGGTGCCCGAGAGGGCTTTTATCCAGCTTCTTTACTCTGAATTCTTTGGTGCCCGGGAGGGCTTTTATCCAAACTTTGAGGTTTAAGTCAAGATTTTCTCTTAACTTAAGCCATCCAGTCTCCTTGGCAATTTTTATGATAGTTACTCCAACGTTAAGCTCATCGGCTGTTGCTGTAATAGGCACGCAGAAGTATTGTTTGATTGTTTCCCATGATGAAGTACTGACTTCGCCTTGGTGAGCTCTAAACAAGTAGCGTAAGTGGTAACATTGTTGACGATTGTCACCATCTTTATGAGCCAAGAACATCTCGGGGCAAAGGTTCAAGATTAGGTAGGTGCAAAGTGGTTGCAGGTAAAGGAGAAGCTTGAGAAGCTAAGTTACCATGGAGAGGAAACGGCGAGTCATGATCAAAGAATGGTGAATGAGTAAGAAACAAGAATGGGAGAAAGTCGTGAAAAAGGGAGTGTTGCTCCCATCACAAGTTCTGAGACTTGCGAAACGCGAGGGCCCTCTTATGGAGTTCACTCTTATATTTTAGTAGCGAACATAGGAGCGAGGAATGTCCCCGGCTTACCCTGTTTTC